>JANHGB010064466.1:6196-27679 GCA_026283785.1 Coracopsis vasa | reverse complement strand
TGGCCCTCCTCTGGACTTGTTCCAACAGTTCCATGTCCTTTTTATGTTAAGGACACCAGAACTGTATACAATACTCCAAATGAGGTCTCACGAGAGCAGAGTACAGGGTCAGGATCACCTCCTTCAACCTGCTGGTCACGCTCCTTTATATGCAGCCCAGGATACAAAGAAAGGGCTTTCAGATGAAGATGAATTAATAATGTTCTTAGAAGAATGATTTGTAATATTTGGTTAAGAAGTTATGAAGTATAATGTGAATCAAATTTTATCATAAATAGAACAACAAAAAATGATAAAGATGAATTGTACTTATTTTCCTGGTGTTTTAAATCACTGCATTCAAGTGATTGTAGAGTCTATCAATGAGACTAGAAAATGTTGATGGACTCAACAATGGCCAATGCCTACACAGGTAACCCAAAGCCCTTGCTTCAGAACTTCCCCATTCTTATTTGAAAAGCTAATGTTATCTAGGGAAAAAGTCTATGCATGCTTGTGCCTTAAGCCACCTACATAAGAGAGACATCATTGATGCAGGAGCCAACATCAGATTTTGGATGTAAGAAAGTAAAAGGAGTGTAAAACCGAGAATTACCACCTTGAAAAAAAGTCATTAAGAAGCTTAGGAGTAAGTTCTGGTTAATTTTCACTTCCTCTTGGGAAACCAGCTGACAAAGCCAGTTTTCTGTAATTTGGAACTCATCTGGATGTCATAAAACCAGGAGTTAGTTCCTCCCATAAGCATGTTTAGGGATCACTGAGGTAACAAAAGATGTGTCTATAAACATCTGCTCAGTTGCAACATGTATTGCAATATAAGCTTCAGCTATTGCTTTGGTAGGTACCTGCTATGTGTCTAGCAGGTACCTACTGTACTGTAGACTGTAACATCACAGAACATGACTAGGTATTTCAAGCAGAATATTCTAGTTAGTTCTAGTTCGGGCAAGAGTACAGTTAGAACAGCTTGAATTAGACAGGAATACAAGGAAAGAAGCACCTTATTGTTAATAATTTGATTAATACTGTTCTTTATATGAGATCTATGAACTCACCTCACTCGTAACTATGAAGTAATGAGTCCCTAATTACAGCAATTTCCCCTATTAATGTTTAATATTTAAAATTATCCTGTACTTAAGGTCTTGAACTGAAGATACAATGTCTAAATGAAGGTTAAATGTGGAACTGCAATACATGATTTGTCTTGCTCATAAGGAAATGGCTTATTTCTTTGATTTGAGATTTGTTCAGTCTACACCTTGGAACTCTGGCACACAAACACAGAACCAGAGAAGCTGAACAGTTGATGGCCTTCATGTGACCAGCAAGCTTATTTCTCCAAAGAAGTGTGCACCTATTGGCACAACCAGCAGAAGATGAGCAAACTAACACCATCCTTACTCTTCCGGTGACATTCTAAAGTGTGAAGCATGAGCTCTCACAGTTACACTGTAACTTAATCTCAGATGACTGCACTTACATTGGCTTATGGTTCTTGATATATGGTAATAAATGACCAACCCTAGAATATCAAACCAAAGCACGAAATCCGTTTGGCAAAACTGGGAAATTTTGGGGAGAATTACACATGAACACTATGACTGAAGCACTTGGCGTAGCTGGAAAACCAGCAGAACACACTGATCTTCAACCCTGAAGTGCTTAAACTTAGCTTCTGTTTTAAGGATTACTGTTTGCCTTTTAGCTAAGTTCTGTTCTCAACTTGTACAGAGTCATTTTTTCCATTACTGCGAGCTACTTTGTTTTTATTGGATGCTTTCAGTCTAAGCATGTTCAGAACATCACAAGTTCAGAACTACGGTTAAAGTAAGATAAAATTTACTGAAATTAACAATTAAAATGAGCTTGAAGCAAGAGTTACAGCCCATCTACTTTTTTAAAAAAATCTGTACAATACTTAAAATACAAAAATACATTGTTTAACCCATTCCTTCCTTGTCATAAAGTGACACAGAGCAACAGTTTTAGCACTTTTTGGGTGGATTTTAGGGACCCAACATTCAGATTATTTTGTTATCATGAGGGATCTTAACTTCCACCATCACAGCTGCTTGAAGGTAATCGACTGTGCTGGTTTACTACCTCAGGATAAATGAAAAATTTAAAACCCCAGAAAAACAGACTGCTGAAAGATCCTCTCGTTTGTCACATGACAAATAAACCCCCTGAACAGCAAGATCACATTTATTTCTTTAATAGCTATTGCATTAAATATATGCATACACTGTTACAAGAAAAACAGTTTACAGGACCAGATAATTCACATATGCGACAGTGTTCCAGTTTTCAAAGAAAAAGCAAAGCAAAAAACCCCGTATGTTTTAAACATGGAGTAAAACCCTAAAGGAATTCTGAATAATTGTTCACGCCCAACTACTCATCAGGTAAGGAAAAAAACCTATGACAAAGCAAAAACTGAACAATACAGGAACACAGGACTTTTTTTTTACCCCCCAGTATTACTATAGTGCCCCTCAATTCAGGTACAGATTCCAATGAAGGTACAGATCCCAATGAAGTACAACACCTCTGACAGAGGTGTTAGACAGTAAGACAAAACTTTATTTTCCCTCAACAAGAAGCTGACATTGAAATGCAAACTAATGTATTTTTATGTGTTTGATTGTATTCTTCCTTCCCAAACTTCCCATATGTCTTCCATTATGATGCACTGTAGAGCAGGAAGGACATCTTCAGAGGTCTGTACAGAGCCTAGCCAAAGTGAAGTCACTGTTTCATTAGGAATTTCTGCTCGGTCTATACATCAGGCATATCATGGCATTACAGCAGTTACTTTCTATTACTATTCCACCTAGGAGCTCTAGACATAGGCCAGGATCTTCCGAAGAATCTACACCCACATCTGTGGAGCAAGTCAGTTTTCCGGAAGAAGTTTCTGCTTCAGTAGCCAAAAAAATCTGCATGACTGTAGCAAAAAAATAGGAGAGTCTCCAAAAAGGAAATAAATAAATAAAATAGTTAGTGCATTAGTTAGCACACCACCATAAGTCCTGAACTCCACAAACAATACTGCTGAAGAAGTATCCTGGGCACCTCAATTTCTGCATCCAATTATAAGAATGATTATTCAAAGCAGACAATTTAAACCATCATTAAAGAAAACCTTCTGTTCAAACTTATTTTTCATCAAGTCAGTGCCCCATATCTCTTATTTGCACATTTGACACTTAAAAATCCATAAAATCTAAAGCCAATCTAAAGGCATAGATTGCTGCAAACTCCAGAAAGGTAATGTAAGATAATCTATGTATTAAATAAAGATTTGCTAAGTTATATAGCACTTAGGAATGGCATTTCACATTGCTGCTCTGTGGAACAAAGAATACTTTGCTGTAATAAAACTTGTTACTCGTTTCACATTAAAGATTTTCTGTTCAGTATGCCATTGCCTTTCCTCCTCTCCACTTTCAGTTTCCCTGCTTTGTACATTATGCTTTTCAGGAACTAAGACCACTTCGGATGAGCACAACTTCTGTCCAGACAACTTAGCAGTAGGTGGGAAGATTATAACACAGGCTACCTACCTGCCAAAGAAATAAGGTCCAGGAATAGGGAGTAGAGCAAAGAAGTATCCTTTCCCAACAGACTAAAGCTTGCATTTAGACCAGAGAGAAATGCCTTGCTTGGACTGACTGAAGCAGGAAAGATCACACCACAAGCTATCAAGGTCAACAGAAAACCAAACAGCATTGTAAAACTGTCTCTCTGTTAAATATACATATTTAAAAGAATAGCAGTGCAAAGATCATCTTACTGCTTCTGGCAACAATGGGGAGAGTAGGGATCAAATCAAAAAGGCCAACCAGAATATAGCAGAAAACAGATGATTGGTACCCAACCGCAGTAAGTACTCAGTCTCTATATATATTTACTTGCCTTTCATGCCAAGGATCTGAGGAAGTTAGAATTCCTTAGACCCTATAAATCAAAAGCCATATAAATCAGTTTTGTTTGGATTTTTTTTTTTGAGGGGGGGCTTTTTAAGCAAGTATCTTCCTGATATTTCAGTGGTAGAACTAGCACAGCTTTCCACTAGACACTCAACAGCCAGGTACTTTACATACTTTAAATGCAGCCCATCTCATAACAGGAAGTAGTATCTCATTCATCCTTGACTGTACTCCTTGACAGCTGAATCAGAGAGGTTGTGAAACCCATGCAATGGTAGCCTCTTGTCTGTGAGACCCAGTAGAAGCTTTTTATTTTTATTTATATATATACTTTTATATATATATATAAAAAAAAGAATTTAAACCAAACCACTGTTCTACTTTGTCTTTCACCTTCTTAATGGGCCTCCAAAAGACCACTTCCCACCAAAAAGAATTCCTAGTCTGACCTAGCTATTGGGAAAGGATCCAAACCATTCTGCATACATATGACACTGCATTAGGTTTTTAGTAGCCCTAGGCTACAAGAGCCTTATTTCTTTAAAGGCAAGGTTTGAACATCACTACCAGGACTGCAGCTTAAGGAGGCCACACAGTTTTTCTTCCAGTTTATGTAGGACCATTGGGAATGTCAACAGAGCTGTTTGGTAATTTGTCTGCATATATTCCTAGCTCCACTTTTGCCTAAAAGTCAGATTTTGGTCAAAAAAAAAACAACCTGAAGTAGTGCTAGTTGCAAGTGCCCATCCAAACATGAAAGACACAGCAATCTTTCACATAAGACTGAAAATTTCTGCGTCAGATGATGTAGTCCCCCAGGAACAACACAAAACACTAATAACAGCAGTAACACAATTTCACCCAGTTTTTGTCTTGAATTTCCAAAGCTAAGCTAAAGATGGCACAGAAAGTCTTCCATCTAGGAAAGGACATTTATACTGAGCCACAGTGGAGCATGGATTCATGGAGTAATCATTTATAAGCATGTAGTTTCTGACTTCTACTTTTAACAGCCCTTTTAGTTCAGCAGTTCCACACTGACCTTTCAGGCTGCAGGTTACCAGAGTCACTGCTGCACGTGTAGGAAAACATGCAGTCAAAGTTATCAAACTATCCTAGTTTTCTGCCATTCGGTCTGCAAGAGCTGCTTAAATGCAAATTAACAATAACTCCCTGAAACAGCAGCCACAGAAGTAAAGGTTGCGTGACAGAAAGAGCTGCTTGTTTTAGGGGAGGATTATGAAGATTAAAAAAAAATCCCACAACAAAAGACTTTGGATATTAAGCAATGTCCTCACAGAAATATCTGATGAATTTATAGAAAATACCTTTAAATGACAGATGAAAATCAAGTGGGAAATACCGGAATTAACAGTCAAATACTGGAATCAACTGTCATTTGGCTGTTGAACAGAGGAACAAAGTTATGACTTTGCCTCAGTATTCATCTCCTGGAATTCACTGCTGCCTGGCTGCCATTTCCACCTGCAAAATTAATAATTTCCATTTTAGGGGACTAACTTGCAGGAGGTCAGAATGATCTGGCTATCCTTGATTACATATCATGGTTGGTTACAAGATGAAGGATCTGCTTGTGTCAGTAATGTACAAAATATAATTTAAGTTAGTTCATCAAAGCAAGTATACTGGAACTTCACCAGCTGAGGCAGAAGCTGCACTATACTTAAGTACTGAGATTCAGCTATTAGTGGAGAATTTAACATCTGCTTCCAGCAGTTTTAGCTGAAGTGTTGGATGAAACTACAAATTCAGTAATCCCATACCCAGTAATGGTGGGTAAGCATTTTGGCTTCGCACATTCAAAGAATTCTCTGCCATCAAATTCAGTAGCATCTACAACATATGTTACCCGATTTGCAAGTCCAGAACATCCATTCTTCTCCTTCCCCAGAACTCAGGAAAAAAAACAAAAAGGCATTACTGGTTCATAACAGCGGAAGTACAAAGTATTACAGGTACTGGCATAATATAGGAAAGAATTATGGCAACACGGTAAAATTCACAATTATTTCATTGTATGTGGTAAGTATATTGAAATCACAGGTCAAACTCAACACAAACATAAGTTAGAGAAGACAAAAGTAAAGCTTGCCAATTCGAATATTCTTCTAAAAAATAAAAAAGTTACTGTTGACATATTTGTTTGAATTCCCAAGCTCAAAAAGGCTGCTCTAGAAGTTTAATGTATCAAAGGTTCATCAACATAAGTAAAGCCAAAAGTTTAACTATTTATGGCTGAAGAATATAGTCAACCAGCAAAGTACCTGTACCATTAGTTAATCAAGGCTGTCAAAACTCATATAGAGACCTAGTAATAACATGGGGATACTGCAGGTGAATTACACCACCACCTGAAGGTTCTAGAGCACACCTGCCTACTCAACCCTGACTTTCATGGAATCCCTTGAGTTCAACAGACTACATGGCATGGACACATCTCCTAATAACTGCAAAGAAAAGCCACTCAATGTTAAGAATTATTAACCATAAATGTAGCTTATACTTGAAGTGGGAAGTGGAAAAAGATATACACTTAACACCATACTCATTACACGAGACTGTTTTAAAAATACATTACCACTCTTTGGGCTAGAAACGGAAAGCTCTTGACATGGAATAGATCACAAAGGCACCTCCAAATAGTTTTAAAACTACACAATCAATCAAAACCATTATGAGTTTGCTCTTACCTATAACCTCTTGATACTTGCAGATAAAGAACATGCATTTCTGTTGCAAAAACACAGTTTTCTTCTCCACAGTTGCTTATAATTACAGCATCTTCTGCACGAGTTTTTCAGTGAGCTACACTTCATATGGCAACTCCTACAGCCTTTACCACAAGCAGTCCAATTTAACATTTTCCGCTCCCTCATTCAGTGAGATGAAGCACTTTCCTTTGTTTCCTGCTTCTGTAGACGTTAGTTATATGACAGAGCCAAAGGGACAAACATGATGACAAGTAAAAACCCCCAGGTTAAACAGGCCTCAGAATACACATTCAAATAAAAGATAGCAAAGTAGCCAGAACTACTGGCTCAACTACTGAAATGCATGCCTTGCTGGCTAGAGGGAGGTTTCTCTTCACATTATGGACCTGTCCACTTAGCCAGTAACCTGCTGCCTGATCATATTTTTTGGTTTAGACATTGTGCCAATCTGAAGCTGTAATTTTGCAAATTAAGCGCTGGTCTCATCCCCTCCACTCTCACAAAGCAGATGGGACAGACAAATTACCTTTTCCTAGTTATTCCAGCAGGCCACCAACAGTCTGCTACTCACCCTTTGTGCACCAGCATAATCTTGTAAGCAGCAACTTCCCTTCTTTCAGCATCTTCTAAATTGGCAACATTATTACTGTTGTATGACTAAAGTGTTTCTGGGAAATACGTAATCTTCCTCCAAGAGACTGATTATTTTCACAATACTCACTGGAGTGGTTAACTACTTTTCTTCCTAAGCATTATGTTTTCAAGAAGTCAAGTTCCACCAACTGATAAAACTCAGTCACTGAACTGATGTATATGGAACTTTAAGTCTTATATTCATAAATTAAGATAATTATAGAAAACCCACATGCTACAGTGAGCCTAAAGCAGGCAAATTATTTGCATCTTAACATGAGACTCTAAGAAAAGTTCTTATATGCAACTTCTGAAGTCACAGCATTATTAAAATGGGACTTCACCAAGAAATATTCAAAATTAAGAAGGTAAATAAACTAATGGATGCATCAATATTCTCAAGGAATCAAGACTTACTTGAAGTGCCAGAGGCATTTAACAGTATATAACTGAGACTGACAACAGCAAGAGTTCACAGAAATCTTGGGTTCACATAACGGGCTTTACAGGAACAACTCGTGTCACATTCTACTACTCCCTGCATTAAGCAGAGTAGAAACATTTCAGAGAAATTCATAGTGCAATCATGGTGTCCACGGTTCGGACAGCTTTCAGTCTGGGGGGATGGGGTGTCATCTTATGTATCCTCATGAAGTGAAGAGGAGCAAACATGTAAATACCCTGTGTCCTGATGGTTGCCAATACTACCAAAGAAAGAAAACAAAACCGTGACAGACCTTTCTTGAAGGAAGAAATCAACACAGAGCACATGCTGGGTTTCCATAAGCATCAGCACCTTGTTAAACTCTCTACAGATGCAGACTTGAATTCAGAGACTGCTTTTACACCTTTAAAATCACAAGTAACTAACAAGTAGTGTTTATTTATTAAAAATAATTTGATTGCCAAGCTCCAGTTTCTGTAACATAAGCAGAGCAAGGAAACAGGACAACAGAAAAAGGGGCAGTTTACCCAGGTTAAAAACAATTCCTGACACTTATCTTATAATCAGGGAATATTTTCTACCCTGTCTTTCCCAGTGCCCACCTTTGTGTAGGTCAAATATCTTCCTCAAAGAGCAACTTATGCAACTGTACAATGTAATATGGGTCTCATGAATCAGACAGCTACCGAAGATAAGTACAGAAGTGTATTGATAAAAATGTTAGTGATGTCATTCCTAGTTAAGTGACACTCCTCAGTTTTACAACCTGTCACATGAGCTCAACCACCAAACATCTGACACCAGATTTTAAGCCATATCTGTTTTAAAAATTCAAGGTTCTACCTAAAGGCTTAAATGGTTTTAATATCCAAGTAGTATTTGTAGTTTAAGCTATAATAAAGCAGTCCAAATCAGTTGACTTAGGTTGTTATTTAAATTCTGCATAAACACCTTCCAAGTATTAACAGAATGCAAAGCATGTTATCATCGGATACATTATCAGCAGCGAAACATGACAAAGCAAAATGAACAGGAAAAACATCAAGAAAATTCTTCCATGCTCAAGTCATTTAACTTAGCCATAGAATATTAATTATAGAGAAGAAATTAAAAGTGCTTGAAATCCTAGAAGAAAGAAATTAAGACAGCAAAGCCTTCCAAAACCAGTCACCTGAGTTTGCCTTGAAAAAGATTTCAGAACTTGTTACTATATGTACAGGTAAGTGAACAGCTGCTGAGATACAAAGTCCTTGGAAGATCTCCAAAAAGGGGGAAATTACACATCAGCTCTTCAAGCAAACATTTGAGTCATATCTCTGTGTAGTTGATGATAAACTATGTCACTGAAGAAGCTATGACTCTGATGCCAACAATGCTTCTCAGCAGAAAGTTACTTTTAAGTGGTGCCTGGCTTTTTATTGGAATCCCCAAAGTTTGCATGCCTTCAACTTTTATTGATGCTTTTTATTTATATGCTATATTTTTAAAACAAAAACACACACACAAAAAAAACCCTTAAATGGGATCATAGGATGGTTTGGGTTGCAAGGGACCTTAAAGATCATCCACTTTCAAACCCCCGCCATGGGCAGGGACCCCTTCCACTAGACCAGGTTACTCAAAGCCCTTTCCAACCTGGCCTTGAACACTGCCAGGGATGGGGCAGCCACAGCTTCTCTGAGCAACCTGTTCCAGTGCCTCATCACCCACACAGTGAAGCATTTCTTCCTAATATCTAATCTAAATCTATCCTCTGTTTAAAGCCATTCCCCCTTGTCCTGTTACTGCATGCCCTTGTAAAAAGTCCCTCTCCAGATTTCTTGCAGAGCCCCCTTTAAGCACTAGAAGGTTGCTCTAAGGTCTCCTCAGAACCTCTGGACTTGCTCCTACAGGTCCATGTCCTTTTTATACTGGCATAAGTTTAATGGCACTTTGCATTAGGAACTGGCAATTCCTACTGCATTCTGGACACAGCACACTTCTCAAACTGGACAAACAGAGTTCATATGTATAGATCTCAACTGGTAGATACTAAATAAGGCAGCTAGTTAAAGTGAGTGGGCAATCAGTCATAGGCCTCCAATTATCTTACCAAATATAACCAGGTACTGAATGTTGCAGCCGCAACTTATGTTTCATATTTACATGGTATTTACAAATTCTGCACTGAAATTGCTGATTAAGAAAAACTCCAACAGTCATTTTACTCAAGAACTCTATTCAATTGTACTGAAAACCATATTAAATACTTATATTAGTCTTCAATAAAGTTTGTTCAGGATGGTAGTTTTTCTTGAAGGGAGAAGAGAAATGACACGTTTGAGCATGAAGTTCTTACTGAAGGCAATGTGACATTCAAATACTCTGGGGAAGCCTCTAGGCTTAAGCAAGACCAAAACCAACAAACTAAACCTGAATACGAGCTAACCTATAACTAGCAAGAGGAGAAATCAGTCCTTCTTAGGCATGTTAAGACAGTACTACAGAATCACCTAGCACTTCAAGGCTAACATGCATGTTTCTCCAAACAGAATTTCCATCATCTGCAACATATTCAGACCTATTGATATCATATAGCTTTGCTTTTCTAGGGACTGAGGAGGAAGAGTACTGTCTAAGAATGTAGACACACTGAACGAACTCTAGCAACTAAGATATTTTATTTTTTTAAATATAAAAGGCAGTATCTCAAGCTGTCACAGAACAACTGCATGACAAAAAAGGCTAAAAGGAGAGTTAAATGGGAATGGGCTTTTCCTCCCAGTGACATAAATACCTTCTCCTGCACGTTCTCCTTCATAAGAACAGAAGAGTTATATCTGACATGTTGGCACTACCAAAGAGGCAGAAGTAATCTACCATACCATCATGTAAACTGAATACGTGACACTAAATATTTCTTCCCAATTAATGGTAGTTAACTAGCTGCAATTATCCCTAAATGAAGCGTAGTCTCCTCTACAGGGAGAAAAAGGCAAAAACGCCTTATCTGCTTTTAGTTTTTTTAAGTAACCTCATCATAAGATGTCATTGTCTTTAACATTTCTTACACACTAGGACAGCACCTGGATTCCAAACTTGACAGCCTTATGAAATTAGATTATCATTGCTACTCATTAGTGCAAAGCTAGCCCATTAGCAAGGAATTAGTCAGGAATTACTAGTTTTAAGTGAAGGATACATAACTACATATAGAGGTTAGTGCTAGCATAATCTAATTCAGAAACAATTCTCTAGAGGAAATTAGGGAAAGGATGAAATCCCCCACATCTCTCATGCTACTTTTAGAAAAGTGAGTAATAGCTCTTTTAAACTATAATTTCTATATACAAGCAGCCAGGATTGCCCATGTTTCCATACTTCACATCAGTATTTACAGTTACATCCAGCACTGGTATATGATGCCGAAGCGTTAAAATTTCTCAAGACAGTCTCTTCCTGGTTCCCAACTTAAGCTCCTTTTAGGCCTTTCTTTTCAGAAAACTATAAAAACGGATATAAATCCTCCCTATTTTACATTCATTATTTTTATATCTGGAGCTAGCTGTGTACCAAAGCAAAGAGCAGCAAGTGCCACATTTTCAGCAGTATTTATTTGCAGCAATTTTTTTTTTTTTTTTAACAAGCAGTAGACAGGTATTCTAAAAATCCAACCACCACTTGAGCCTGCAAATGCAGAGTTTTAATTACAATTGACACTTTTTGACTACATTATGGACTGCCAAGAAAACAATTGGAAACGAGCTCCCCTGCTGCCACATCTTCTTACAGTGGTCAGTAACTGATAGAACACTTTGCAAAATATGCACTGTATCTCCTAGCATTCACACCAAAATTCACATTGCATTTTCCTTTGAAATGGTAGCTTTTAAATCATCATTGCTATATTTGCGTACACGAATAGGTAAAACTTGTTTATACAGTAATTTAATGAGCTTTCTTTGAAGTCACATTTGACAGATGAGGCCAAAGCCAGGTAGACTGTGACTAAGAGATGACATTGCAAATTGCAGGTAAAAATATGAAGAAACTATTTCACATAAAACCAAGTTTGAGGGCAGCTCAACTAAAACAGAGAGCAATCATATATTTGTAAGTGACTGCCTTCAGTATTTTACAAGTATATTACAAGCATAAAGCACATGGGCCTCTAGGTCTGTTAAGTTACTTCTTTAGGGAAATAGGGAAAAGTTGTTTATTTTCCTAAGCATACAAATACCTGATAAGCACTGTGACATACAAGGATTGGCGTTTAATACCACTATTGCACACATACAAGTGTAGCTATACAGAGAAATACATGCCAAACATTTGGCTAGGTTGTCTGCAAGCAAGTAGAACATGAGTGACCAGAAAGCCATGTCTAGAGCCACAAACAATACCGCACTCACAAGGCCCTGTTAGTGAAACCTTCCACCCCCTCCTCACTCTGCAATACTCAGGAGCCAAGAAACTGCCATTACACAAAAATTTTCCTTTCACAGATGAAAGTGTTTAACTTTTATTTTCAACTGAGTGGGAGACAAAGAGAAAGTTCCTTGTGGATGAAATTTTAATAATCAGGACCTAACATAATTCAGGTGGCAGTAGTTGAACAAAATAAGTGGTAACAAACTGTAAAGTTTGGCAAGCTTTCTAAAAACACTGGTTTATATGATTTTATAGAAATAAGATTATTACGCAACAACAAGAGTCCCAATCTGGACCACAGGCACAGTGCTGTTACCCTCATCTTTGGTTTTCACTTTGATTAAAACCTAAGGCAATTCATTTTTGCCCAAGTCTGCAACAAGTTTAACACCTAAAGCACTAGGCTGGACTGATTTGAAAATGTTTCCAAAAAACAGGTTAGTAAGGCAAGTTTAAGAGTTGCTGACTTTTTGTAAGTAGATTTAAAAAATAACTTAATGCTGCAACAACAATAAGCAGGGTTACTTATATTTTATGGGATACAGGGAAGGTAGTCAAAAATTAAGACTGATCAAGGAAATAATGTTTTGGATTGTTCCATCTCTGGGATTGGGGACATACTTTTGGAGAAGTCTCACTGATTTCTTTAAGATCATTCACCTAATTAAGCCTACTCATTCAAGTTCAATTGCATACATGCATGAACATACTGCAAACAGCAATACTTTTGCTAGAACTTAGGAAGAACAAGTTTTGCAACTTTAAAATAACAAATTTTACCCTTCAGTAATGGAAGCACAGGTTTTCAATCAAGAATGCTAAAGCAAATTTCAGGACCTCAGTAACCCAAAAGTTTCAAAGCCAGAAGTCCAAGATAGTATTTTGGTTTCAAAAGGGGCCCACGAGGGTCCTGGATTTGACAGAGGAATGCAGCTTCTCTGCAAAAGCTTCATCCAAGTTAAGTGTTCCAGGAGGTGGCACTGACCACACACATGTATCAGTGTACACACTTGTCAACTGTGTTCACTTTTGTTAACAGATGAAGATACTGTTATTTTGCCTTAAACAAATACTTAATTCAATTGAGAAAAAAAACCTGTTAGGTAAGTTCATCCTGTAAGTTTGAAGCAGAACTATTAACAAGCAGCTTTCATGTTAATAACATTCATCTCAAGTCATTCTGTGAAAGAACCAAAAACATAGCAAGAAACTGAAATTCACATTATATATACCACATATAATCCACATATATATTTGTGGATATTTGAAATCCACAGCACAAGGCTAACACTTACATGTAATCTCCTGATGCACAAGAAACTTCAAATACTCAAGTATGTATACGGAAGACATTTTGGTGACTCTTCTAGCTCCGCTATCAGAATGGTAAAACAGCAACTGCAGAACTAAGTAAATAATCACCTGAGAACTAAAACTCGCACAGTAATCACCACTGGCTGCTAACTGATCACATCAAAGCAAACTCTCATAGTTCGAACTCAAGACCCTGAAATTACAATCATTAACACGGGAAAATAAACCAAAGGAAATTTCAGACTGATTAAAAAAAAAAAAAAATTAAAATCAGTGAGACTTGGTCCCTGACAGAATGTTTTAGAGCTGGAACCATTTCTAACCCCCATCTCTTGCAAATATTTGAGTATTAAAACAGATGGTTGTGTACTTGTTACAGATCAAACATAAAACTAAAGTATTCAGAAGTTACAGCAGTAACTTGGAGCCTTGCAGACAAACTCACTTTTGTGTGTAGGCCCAAAATGAGGATGCATTTGCTGGTTACGTTTTTTCCAGGGGTTTTACCCTCTTCTTAAAGCCAGCTTCACTCTTCACTGTTTAACAGACCTTTGGAAGCCATTACTCTGAGAAACACATTGTTAATGGGTTAAGTGCTAACACCACAAAGGCATAAATGGGAAACAGTCTTCTTCAAAGACTTCATCATATTGCTCTAATTTTGGTTTTGTGAATGAGTCGTCAAAGATTCAGTGGCTCCAGGATAAGCACAGGCTGATTCTGTGTTCTCAAAAATTCAACTGAAACAGAAAAGCTGGTCTTGTCAAAACAAAGCATTTTAAAAAAATAAATCTAGAAATACTTCCCCCTGCCCCCAAGTACCCTGATCATCCTCTGCCTTCTTGTTCTATCCTTACAGTCCTGAAATTACTAGAAAGGAAACAGCTGAGGAATGCTGCCACTCTTATGCCATGCTTTCCATTGACTGTCATTTCAGGAATGCTTATAGGAAAGTAAAGGAGCTTGGAATGTCTCCACCCATCCAGCAGCATCAGAAGCTGTCCAGCTTACCAATAGCTCTACTGTCTTGCAGTTGCATTCCAGTTTGCATTTTACAGTTGCCCAGAGCAACAAAGAAAGATATTTTGTAAAGCACTGATATAACTTTTGTTAGGTAAATGTCCTCATACATTGCATGTCCATTATGCATATACTCTATACTGATACCACTGTATGACAGTAATGAGGCATAATTCACAATTTCTTGGTTGCAAGAGTCCCAGAAAGGTGTACTCATGCTATAGTCATCCAAAACTACCATCACATTTCTTTCAGAACATATCACTGTCTGATACGTTCGGAACATATTCTTGGATAAAATATAAGTGCTTGCTACAGCACATGCATGCTCCTCAGTTCCACCATCAGTCCAGCCTCAGAAGTCATGATGACACAGAAAGACACGAGCCATTTTCTGGGCTCTTAATTTTTGAGAAGATTACAATAAGCATCTTATTAGCCCAAATAACAACTCTGAGAAAGAAAGCAAGTGAGAGTACGAGCAAAGGGATAAACAAGTGAAGAACTGGCCAAGAGCTTGTCAAACCATCTGTTCCAACTAAAATTCAGCATATGACCTTAAGCCTGGAAATGTAGATCCCCAGTTAGAAGACCTAACTGTATCTCTTGTAATGATTTATAGTGACTGCTTCCATCTCCTACCCTAAGATTTAGCTAACAAACTGAAAATTAGTAATTTGATAAAAACCAATACACTTGATACTACAATGCCAAGATCAAAAAGCCTCAAATCAAGCATGTTCACGTACATTTTATTCATACAAGAACACACCTCATCTACTCTTACAAGTCCAGATGAGATGTTACAAGCTTTTGATGATTTATCATGAAATGTTCTAACAATACCAAGAATATGCCAGTACACACAGCAAACCATAGATAAAGCCTTACTGTAAAAGCAGCATCAATGCCACAGTGAAATTCATAGCTAAAGACCAGCAGAAATTGTCCCCGAACATTACCTTTGGTAAATACAAAAGCCCTACCAGTTGAATTCATTCTTACATTGAACAGAACTCTTCCTTCATGACTAGGTAAATTTAAGAAATCTGTCAGTTACACTAACACTGAAACCTCCTTTAAATACTTAACTACTATATGCTAGAATTCACTTGGGTTGTTCTACTTGTGCACAAGAAATATCCATAGCAATGGCAACTGCTATGTAATCAGGCACAGAAATCCCAGGTTCAAACCTGACAGAGACCACAAAGAGGCTGAGAAACACTTGTAGATATAGACCTAGAAACATGAAAAAAATGTGACTTGTTTCTTTTATAAAACACCACGCAGAACACAATTATTTTGAATGCAGCATTTAAATTTCCATTATTATATTATGAAAAAATCACTTTTTTTCTTTCCTCTTCTTGTTTCCATTTTGAAGGAGAAAAAAAAACAGAACCCAAAACTTAGATGACAAGATCAGTAGGAAGCTAACAAGTACTTATTGTACTACTTATTGAACCTAGCTACTGTAACTACAGAGAGAAAGATCTATGGCCCACACAAGAAACCACTCCTATTACAAAGGGATTTCAAACAAATATGCTTCTGTAGTCTAATCACTGAGTGAAGTCAACATTACACTTCTTTCAAGACTCATTTGCTCTGTGCTTTGTCATACAGATAGAGAATTAACAAAAAAGGGGGAAACAACAGGATAACATAATAAAAGCTAACCAAATGACTCCCAAATTCTCAGTTGTGTATCATCTACAACAAGAGCATTAGGAGGTTCAGTGGGTGGGAGGCTGTTTCCCCTCCAAACAATGAGATTTAAGCAACCTTTATGCACAAAAGGAAGTTCTTTTACTTGACAGTCTTGAAAAAAATCAGTAAGTTTACCATACACAGCAGTATTTTCACTCTCCAAACAAGGCAGTGCAGAAGTCATAGCCAGGAGGTTACCAAGATAGCTTTGAGCTATTTCCATGTCTTCCTTATCCTTGGTTGTTGGGTGCTACTGCTATGATTCAAACACCCTAGAGATTTAAGACTGCAGCAACCTGTTCTTTGCTCTTATGACTTGACATGCTCCGCGTGCTGTGGCCCCAGCTCAAATACGTGACCTGTGTTACCATTTGTCAAAAAGGATTCCAACAGCGTAGCGTTAATGTCTTCTACCAAGTTCTAAGCCAAAGGGAACCAGTGCTGGTAGATTTTATGTCCCTTTTTCATCACTCCTTGCTGTCTGAAAGGGTGTCGTAACAAGGACAACAGCTAATGCCAACAGTAACGACACCCTTTACCATATCAAGTACTATGAGCATGCCACAGAGAGTCCTGGGAGAATTTTTCACTTAAGCCATTGCAGAAACCCCTGCAAAGGAAGGTACTTCTTACCAAAGAAATGAATCCCATGAAACTCACAAGAAATATTAAGACAGCAGTAACCATCCTCAATCAGTTAGAGAGAATAAGTGTTCAGTGAAACACACTTGTGAAGAGTTTCTCAGTATCTTAATTACTACTGAGGGATCAATACAGCAGAGCCCTACAGCAGTGGCATCAAATCAAAATTTCTATTTAACACTGCATACTGCTATGCCTGCAAACTAACACATAACTGATGTCGGTAAAACAGTCTCACCTTCAGATTTAATTTAGTACTTGAACAGTTGCAGGAGATACTGGCAACAAAGAGCTAACCTTTGGGAAACTTTGCTTAATTAAACTGTACAAAAAAAGAAAAGAAAAAGAGCACATGAGAGCTTCCATAATGATTTGGAGCCTGTTCAGCCTTCACCAATGAAAACATCTGCAATACTCAATGATTCCCATGTACAGCCAAGACTATTTCCTTTATCTTACTTCCAAAGCAGTACCCTCCCCAGAAAAAAAAAACAAGATCAAGACAGCAGAACATGCTCCTTTCTATGTGGTGGAATTAGGCCGCAGCTCCCACCCTTCCTCACCCAGAGAGAACGAGGCCAAAAACCAGGTTAGCACCTCCCAAGTCTGGGCAGACTTAAAGAAAAAGAGCAGCCAAAAAGTTGGCTGCATAAATTGTTATACCTAACCACAGGCTAATCTCAACTGGCTTCTTTATCAGGAACGTGCAGGTACTCCACAGTGCACACCCCATGATCCCAGGGGAGCAGTCTGCACAGGAAATCCAGCCTTCCAGGAAACTGGTCACATCATAGTCCCTCCCCATCACATGCAGCCTTCCCATGGTGCTGCCCAGAAAGGGTAGGCTCCTCTTTCCTGTACAAAGCTCTACAAGTTTAGACAAACTACTTTCAGTAACTTCAGCAATAAATTCCAATCAGAGCTACTGAACTAAGACATCTTTCATGGAAGTAAAGGAAGAGTGCAAACTCTGAGGAATGACAGGTGCTAAGTTTTCAGTACGATAAAATTTAGTCCCACTCTGAATAAATATGCCTGCCCTAAAAGGTACCAGGATTTTTAGAAAGCAGTATATAGTCTCTTCTTTACATTATTTCAGAAAATGCCACTTCTCACCCCCTTTGCAGAAACTATTAATCTGCAAACTCATAGCTCACCTTTGGGCTTCTTCTTTCTCTCACATTCTCCCTGCATTCAATTGTTAAGGCAGATTAAAAAAAGCTGCACTACCTATAAGTTAGATCTCATCTTGCATGACAACTGTCTGGGAATGCAAGATTTAAAAATAATTAACTTCAACCTCCACTAACTAAACAGAGCAGACATCCGATTGTAAATTTAAGGTGTAACTTAAATGCAAGTTTTCTGGTCTTACAGACATACACACACTATAATACCTACATAACACAGAACATTGCAGCAGAATACATACTACCCTGCTGCAATATTCTACACTGCTTATATCTCCCACAGAAAGAAAACTGGTATACCTACTTTGGTCCTTTGTGCTGAAGGCCTAACCTGAATTTATGCCAAAACAAGTTCTTAAAGAGAATGGCACTTGAACCCAACATTACATACAGAAATAATAATCATCATCTAATGACATATTTTTCCCCTTCTGCAAGATCTTTAACTCAAAGAAGTTTTATCTGACGCATCCTCAGATATGATGCATTCAAGTCCACTCACTTATGCACATTCAAATATAAAACAAAATCACTGGCACTGTCAAAAGATGAATAAAGTACTTACATTATATATATAGATATATATATGAATGCATACACATATATACACACACTCTCCCCCCTTCCTCCTCTGAGCTACCAAGCTAATTATAATTTTTTCTTTCCCATACGTATTAAGAAAAACAATATTACATAAAGCTTTCTGATAGTGATGGCTTTCTACCCCACTGATATCAGAAAAGTTTAGTTAATGGCTTTAGTAACAAAGCTTGATGCTTCATTAAAGACCAAATCTGAAGTTCACCAGAATTTCAGGATTAATGGTAGTTTCCCCTCAGCCCTTCCAACTACCTGGGCCATGGAAAAGAAAACACCGATTATATTTCTGTCTGTAACTGTCCTATCTAGCAGAAAAAAAAAAGCTGACTAGTATGTTAAGTATTTAACTCTACTGCTATTTCAGACACATTCATTTGCTCTCAATAACAGAAAAAAGTTTGATGCAAAACAAAAAGGCCACAACCCAAAAAAAAGATAAAGTGACTCTATCTTTGCTGAAACAAACGTATTCCGGTGAGCAGTAAAGCCTACACAGGATCTGACAGCCAATAACAAAACAATCAACAAACCACAAAGCAACAGCAAGCCATGGCAGTCTTAAGCACAACAGACTTCAACACAATTGACATCAGTCAGTCAAAATTCTGTCAGGAAGAATGACAAGTTTTTGTAGAGTTTCCTTTGGGAACAGATTAAAGCTTTGCTCCATGCCACAGCCAAGATTGATAAAATTAATTCATGTTATAAGCTGCATCACGTAGGATTTGCATCTTTTATATGGCATATTAGAGAAAAATAAGATTTATTGATAATAACAAAGTGAAACTATTCACAGTTGGGTCATGAGCAGGGATTTCTTATACGCCTTTTTTTTTTATAGCAACAGACAATGCTCATTTACAGGACCGCCTCAAGACGATTATAACTCCACAACTTATCTTTTATTTGCTTTTTAATGTATCAAACCAGAAAAGGCTCCTCAGTATCACTGAAGGAGGGGAACAAGAGAGGATGAGAGAGAGCAAGTTTTAGCAGTGATGTAAATCTTCACCTCTGTTCCCTTAGACTTTGCCCTTCAAAACTGCAAGCCAACTACAGGTAAAAAGAAGGGGAGAATAAGCTCACAATGATCTTGATGGAGGTTTTTGTGGTATACAGTATCAAACATTTTGAAAATGCATTCTGGATTTCACAAAGAGATAACACCATTCATCTCACATTCTAACAATAGAGTTAAATCAAACGTCATCCTTTCCTATCAATCACTGCAGTACAGTAACTCTTGGACCCAACAATCTAACCAGTTAAGGTATGACTTCTGATACAGAGCTACCCTGGAAGCATTAAGCAATCATAGGTTGATTAAAGAATGTTAAATACATAAAACATCGCTGTGAAGTGACAGGCTAGCCTGAAGTCAGGTAACCATGCTGTAGTAACACGCTGACAGCCTTAACGACAACACATTCATTCTTCCAGTTCAGTTCACAACTGAAAGTAAACCAATACCCTTCACAGGGGAGCAAGTGACAACTTACACACAGGAAATAGAGCAAAGACTAAGAGAATTCTCTATCTTAAGTTCAGGAGAAAAGTCTCTACAGGACTAGGGGGAAACGTACATATTTGTAGATCCTGACATCCTTGAAAAATCTATATGGGATGGATAAAATACATTAAACAAAAATGAGCTGGTGAACTGAAGAAAAGCACTGTATATATATACATATATAGTTACCTCACTTAATCATTTTGGGAAGATTTCTACTTGATCAACCTACATCTCATAATCATTAACAGATTTTTTCAAGCTACAGGACAAACTCTAAACCTAAGATCAATAAGCTAGCCTGTCAAATATCTTCTTTTTGTGTGTTTGTTTTTGCTTTTTGGATATGCAGTGAATCTAATATCATGTGGAAGCTTTTGGCTTTCTAGAGAAACAAAAACTATTCAGGCAAACCCGCATTATCTCCGGATTGCCACAGCCCTTCCTTATTTGGCTAACGTTTTGAGATTCCAATCAGACTGCTACGAAGTTCAACATGCACAAAGCATCCATTTTGAGGAAACTTCACAGCTAGTTTCCCTTCCATTCCCCCCCCACCCCAAGTGAAAGTTACCTCTCTCTGCACCAGCCCCCCCTCCCACATACCCACGCCAGAACAAAGCAATATGGATTCGTTTTTTAACTGCTCTCCAACGCACGGAAGAAAACTGTAAAGAGCCCTGCTCCCCTTAAAGTTCAGCTTTCACACTGCGGCAGAAGCCATCACTAAAGAAAGCAAGAAGCTTGTTATTGATATACGTTTCTATATTAGGAACAAAACACTGGCTCCCCTTAGAAACCGGGGAGAAACAGACGATCCGCCTCTCCGCATGCCCTCCCGCACACAGGAATCGGGTTTAATCGGCTCGACTGCTGCGAAACCGGGGGAACGGGGGAAGCAGGAAACTGCTACCGGGATCCCAGGCAAGAGGCAGCCGAGGGAAGCGCCCCCCAAGGCGAGCCCGCCTCCCTCACCTGCCGGCCACCACCCCTTCGCCGGGGGGCATCTGCCCGGCCGCCCACCGGTCCCTCCCGAGGGACCGGCGTTGCCAGCAGCGGAAAAGAGGCGACGGGCAAAGCGAGAGGGTCACCAGCACCTCCTCCCCACTGAAGGAGAGGCCCAGCCGCCCCCTTCCGCCGCTCGGCCCGCGGGGAGAGGGCGAGAGCCAGCCCCGCCGCTTGCCTCGCTGGAAGGCGGACACACAGCCGCCGCGCTGGCAGGTGAGGACGAGGACGCTCCACTCCGCCGCCATAGCTGCACCGGCCCCTGTGCTGCTCCGCGGTGCACGCTGGGAGATGTAGTCCAGGCGGCCAGAATTACCTGCGGAAGGCTGGCGGC
>JANHGB010064459.1:0-25793 GCA_026283785.1 Coracopsis vasa | reverse complement strand
GAAAGGAAAGGAAAGGAAAGGAAAGGAAAGGAAAGGAAAGGAAAGGAAAGGAAAGGAAAGGAAAGGAAAGGAAGAAAAGAAAGAGAGAAAGAGAAAGAAACAGAAAGAGAAAGAAAGAAGAAAAGAAAAAGGAAGAAAGAGAAATAAAGAAAGAAATAAAGAGAAAGAAAGAAAAAAGGAAAGAAAGAAAGGAAGAAAGAAAGGAAAAAGAGAAAGAGAAAGATGTGAGGATCATGCCAGTCAATAATTTCTTCGTTGCAGTAACCATAACTTTTTGTCACTGCTCTAGCTCAGTAAAGAATGCTGATAGCACATTTAGCAGAAGCATTCTATATGTAAAATATTATAATATACATCAACTCTCTTACACTAAGTGAATGTTCAGTTAATTCAGTATCAGTATCTGGAGTGAAAACATATTAAAGATCTACATCTTCACTACATTTTACTCTATCACATCTGAATAAACCTACTGAAGTCTGTGGACTACTCCTTAGATCTCTAGAGGCTCATTTACAATGATTTAGTGATATTTAGCATACAGTTGCTGGAATCCTGGTGTGTTAATGCTGCTCATCTTTTCTGACCACTTTTTAAAAGGAAAGAGTTGTCCACAGCTGAGGTGATGAGTTAGGTACAGGAAAGAAGATGGAAAGTTTGAACAGCGAGAGTTATTTTTCCAACAGTAGCTAACTTCAGTCCCACAGGAGACAGCTACATCTGCTGTGCTGAGATAGAGGAAGTGAAGAATGCAGTGATGGATAAGGACACTGTCAGGAATATACTACTGCAAAATAACCTCTTTTTTATTTTTTCTCACTTTTTTTCTCTCTTTTTTTCTTTTTTTCCTGTTTTTTATAGGGTGACCTATATCTCTCAGTATAACTGCATCTTCTAGCTAAGTCTGAATGATATTTTGTGAATGAAGTATGAGATATACAAGGTAAATATTAATCTTTGATCACATGAAGAGTTCCTGTGTCTTGGTGAAAATGCTAGAGAGTAACTTTTATTGTTTGCCTTAATAAAGTGATAATATAGTACAAACATTTCATAATCTGCTGAGCTCCCATAAATCAACTTGAAATTAGCTTACTGTCAAGTTGATAAATCTCATTATACCATTATAGCTTGAAGGTGCTTTAACAGGTATTTCGCAGTGTGTAATTTATAACGTATTAGGGAGAGATAAGAAAAGAAGTGTTCCAAACCAATAATTATTGTCACATTCATTTATAAATTCTGCTATATGTTAAAGCTTTGAATAGAGTTTTGAATAAAGCTTTTAGATACAATTTATGAATAATAGTAGTTCTAGTGCATAAACTCTGAAATTACTTTAGTTAGGTATAACTCCAATGCACCTTATCCTTGCATGGTTTATGTAGACAGTCTTTCCTAAGACTGGAAACAGGTTACTGGTCAACAGTCAGCATAAATAAGAGCAGTATCTGAACTTACAAGAAGGGTTGCATGTTTAGTTTTCTGGTGGCTTTTACTGTGTGTGATAATCTTAAACAGTGGAAGCACATGTGTGAGAAAACATTCAGACTATTTTCTGGAATCATCCATATTGGAGAATATAGATTGTTATTTTCTCCAATTACCATATATCTGGTCTCATTTAATTATAAAATAAACTAAATACTATATGGTGGAGTAATATATACACATGGTTATAATTGGGTTCATGCAATTTAAGAAGCATTAGTGCTAGTGCAGAAGTGATGCATCATTCTTCATTTAGTGGTATCCTGGTCTCAGCTGGAAGAGAGTTAATTTTCTTCCTAGTAGCTGGTGCAGTGCTGTGTTTCTGCTTTAGTTTGAGGAAAATGCTGATAAGACACCAATGTTTTGGCTGCTGCTAAGTAATGCTTGCCCCTATCAAGGACTTTTCAGTCTCTCATGCTCTGACAGTGTGGAGGGAACAAGAAGCCAAGAAGGAGCAGAGGTAGGACACCTGACCCAAACTATCCAAAGGGGTATTCCATACCACAGCACATCTTGCGCAGTATATAAACTGAGGTGAGTTACCAGGAAGAGATCAATTGCTGCTGGGTCAGCTGGTGGTAAACAATTGTATTACACATCACTTGCATTTTCTGATTTTCCTCTTTCCTTTCTATTATTGGTATTCTTTCAATTATCACTATATTTTACTTTATTTTAGTTATTGGATTATTCTTATCTCAACCTGTGGGGTTTACATTCTTCTGATTCTCCTCCCCATACTGCCTGGGAAGGGGAAGGGAAGTATGGGCAAGTGACTGCGTGGTACTTACTTAGTGTCTGGATGGGTTTAAACCATAAGTGTAAAGGAGGTCACCCAGTGCCTACTGTTCCATCATGGTTACCCAGAAAGTACATTATTACCGTTGCTAGTAACAGGTCGCAGTTTAAAATTTTGCTAACTTTGCTGTATGTTAAATGGTGTGATGCTTTAGCCTTGGTCAGTCAACTTGCTAGAAAAATGGCTGCATGACCTACAATTTGGTATCAGGTACATCCTGTTATGAGACACAGTTGAAGTGTGATATTATAATACAAGTCTTGAAAATATGGGCACAAGCTGGATAAAACCCTCACTAATTGTCGGTTGCTGGTCTCTGAAGAAGAGACCAGCCTTTAGATCTAAGACTGGGTCAAAAATTACAGAGAAAATGAGTAGTAGTCAAGTGAGAAAAAAATAACAGCAACAGCGTAAGGCATCTGCCTGTTTATTTTTAAATTTAAAATTTAGGCTAGAGAATAAATGGGTTACTCATGATGATGAGATCCTCTAGAACTACTAAATTGAGCATCGCTTAGAACATTGAACATCAGATTCAGGTGTTGTCCAGCACTTTTCTCCTGTCATATTTAAATAAGATATATGTTCTGTGTTGTATTTTAATAAGATAAAGTCATCATGATAAAATATTCACTTTCTGTCTTTGTAATATGTATGATAAATTAAATAAATACAAGGGAAACAGTGGCTATATTTCAAGAGACTTCCATGTGTACCGCTGAAACCTAATGGAAAATTTACAGAATTAGCATTCACTTTACTTAAACATTGCACCACATATTACATTTCTTGCTTTACTATGACTTTCTAGACTTTTTTTTTGTTGTTTTAATTTATATCTTTTGTTAGAGGTCAAGAATATTATCATTAATATTGAAAAAAAAAAATCCAAATACAACAGAAGAATGTTTGAAATATCCCCCTTCATTAAAACCAGCTTCAAATCTGAAAACACTATAGACAAGACAATGGGAAGAAAAAAGCCTCACAACTTCAGCCAGCTTGCAAAGCTAGAGATATCACAGCTATAACTGATTTACGATGATGAGAAAATTAGTTTATGTGATGTTTATTATACATATATATACACCTAACTTTTTCCCCATTGTTAAAATTTTAAAGAATACATGACCTAAATTATTACTGAGTATGTAAACATACATCTGTATTTCTAACGTGAGAAGTAAAGCTGTTTGGACCTACACTAGGTTTGATGAAGAATAAATTGAGTTAATACGTAATAAGGTTGCTTAACTTTTCTCTCTTTATTTTAAATTTATTTTGGCGGGAAAAATAAACATTAAGCCTCCTTTAATTTCTTACTAGTAAATGTACTTTACAGTGGCACAGAATCTTGTGGCTGGTTTTTCTTCCCATTATTACCCAAGCATTTAGAGGAATACGAAGTCAGTTTTTCACTGTAGAAGGTCATAAATGAAACAGAATGCTGCAATACTGACAAAAAACATTTTGCAGATCTATCTGAGGCCGTTTAAGGGCTGTTTGCTTTTGGATGAAGGATTACCTATTAAATCTGAAAGACATTGCAAGCAGAATAAACACCATCTCATAAGGTCTGTGTTCCTTTTAGCTATGCAATAGAAGGAACAAGAATGTTCTAGGTAGACTGGTGATGCATCATAAATCTAAATCATACCGAAAAGATTAGAAGGCACTAAGGTGATATGGCATTAACAGAAATGGCATTTCTCAGTAGTTTTTCAGCAAGGATACAGTTAAAAAAATAAATAAAAATAAAAAGGATGCTTAAGTCTTTTCTTAAAAAAAAAAAAATAAAATAAAGGCAACCTGCATTCTCCTAGAGAGGGGACAAAAAGGCAATATGTGATAAATATAGTTAAATCAAATCCCTGGGTGACATGGTATAGTGATGGACTTGGCAGTTCTGAAGCAAAGGTTGGATGTGATGATCTTAAAAGTCTTTTCCAACTTATTCGATTCTACAATTCTATGATTCTATGACTGTGGAAGACTAGTTCATACGATCCTCCCAAGTCATTTCAGTGGAGTAAGATTTAAAAAAGCATCAATGGATCTTGTGTCATAAAGAATTCTTAAAGCCTTGTCCCTATGTTATACATGTGGGGAAAAAATAAAATCTAGAATGAAGGATGAAGGTATGGGTTTGCAAGTTAATATTAAATAAATATATTTTTATAATCCTGATCAAGAAGTAATTATTGAAAAATGGCATGATTTTTTTTTGAATTATTGAAAAACTGATCTAAATAAGACCTGGAAATTGTAACCTGCAATATGTTTGCATTAGTTATAGTAAGTGTGTCACCATCACACTTTTAAATTAAGTCTGGATTCTGAGGTTTTTTTAACTGATGTTTGAGTTTTTGTACATCTTTTGATTAAGAGTCAGAAATACTCTTCTACCTTCTTTATTTGACTGTGGCATAGAGGTGCAACAGTGTGAGTAAGCTTAAGCTATTAAAATTCATGCATTCATCAGCACTTCATGTGAGGAAATAATATACATGCCATTCTGATTCATAATGATATATGATTTATAATGATAAATGATTTTTTTTAGAGAGAACAAAATCCAATGCATGATTACAAGTAACTTGAATCAATATATTCTGAGCTTTGTCTGGTTTGTGACTTCAGAAGAAAATTCTGGAGTAGCATTATGGATAGAAAGTATTAATTCTCATTTCACTGATTTATTGCCACTGAAATGAGAGTCATTCTTCTCCTATAGCAGACCTTCAACTCCTGGTGCACTATACTGTAGAAGAAATTTACGCATATGTACCAGCCTAAACTACTGCTATTCTGGTCAGTGCTATAAATAATACATGATAGCAATGATAAATATTTGAACTGAACTATAGATAATTTGCCTACTCTTAACCTGAGTTTCTCAGGAGCTTTTGAAAGTCAAATCTTTGTGGGTGCTGAGGGACAAAAGTACCCAACTGATAAAGTCAGCAAGAAATAAGGTTTTTCATAATATAACACTTTCCTGAAGAAAAATATATGATTAATTAACCTTCAGAAATAGATCAGTCGTGCCAGGTTATTATCCATTTACATTGGTTTTTTGTTTGCTTTCTTTTCAACAGGCTATGCACAGTGGGAAAATTAATGGTAAATAGAAAATTTATTTTCCCTCACTTTGTGCCAAGAGGGTTTAAAATTAGATAATTGTGATAGATTAGACAGCTGCCACCAAATCTAACCTCTTCCACTGTGCTGTTTGAATCCATTACAGTGTATGACATCAGTGCCCCTACTAGGTTAGGTTTAAAGTGCAAGGCAATAAAACATAACATTCACACATTATTATACAAATTCTTAAACATAATCAAAAAACTTCTATTAGTTTACACTTTAAATAATATCACAGAACACATTTCATGTGTTTCACTGGATTTATGTCCATTTGCTTTTACTAGATTAAAACCAGGAGATTATAGCTCATGAATGATTTTCTCCTGAATTCTGTTCTTAAATATTTTAATCTTCTCTTCACTGCAGATTGCAGAATCATAGAAAAACAGAATACATGGTTATGAGTTTACTTTTATTTTACCTATGACTTACGTATTTACTTTTCAAAATTATTTTTACTTTTTATTTCTATTTCGATTTCTAGGTTCATATGTAAAAATGCCAAATTCAGAATCCCTTTCTGATTATAATTGAATAAATTTTTTAGTGAGAAGGGTGGTATGATTACCAATTTCTTCCAGTGATGTCAGACCTATTAATCTCTCCTTCATGTCCGTCACTGACAATGCTTTAGGGTACAGTTGAGCTCTCTGTTGAGTGTATTAATATCCATGCTGGTTTTTGTCACCTCATTTATTTCAACGTTTTTAAGATAACAACCTGCTCTTCTTAAAAGATATGGAGAACTCCTTTGTTCAGTATGAGATGGTATTTTAGTATTGGAAAGTTCAATTTGTTTAGGATCTTTTAGGACTACTCTGTATTTTCTTTTAATAAAATTTCTCTTAAATTTTGTGTAACTCAGACTTTTCAGGTGCATTGTCCCCTGTTTTTAATATCTTGCTCCACCTTTGTAAGCATAAATGTAGTGATATCCCTTAATTGTCAGTTGAGATGCCACTGTCACTATCATACACAAAAACATTAAATTATGCTTCACATACTGTATGGTACCTGACATATGAACTATATAATAATACCTTTTTTTTTTTTTTTTTTTTTTTGTTATTGCTACTTTCTGTTACTTTCTGTTTTAAGTTACATAACTTAACCCTAGACACCAGCAGATACTGGCTGCATTAGGCGGAGTGTGTGGAGAGCAGCTCAAAGGAGGGCATCCTCCCCCTCTGCTCAGCCCAGGAGAGACACATCTGGAGTGCTGGGTCCAGGAATGCAAGACTTTCCAGTATGAAAGAAATGTGGATTTACTGGAGTAAGCCCAGTGAAAGGACATTAATTAACAGCACAAAAGGAGGTTATTGCAAAATCAGATTATTGTATAATTAAGAACAGTCACCAATGATAAAGCTGTACCAACCTAAAGCTGTATCTGTGTCTCAGGGATACACTTTGGGACAGTCAGAGGTATTCTCAGCTGTATCTGTGCTCTCCTTGGAGCCTGCACTTCTCTTGCAGGCTAACAATTTCAGGCCAAGATCAACCTGTGTACTGAAACACTTTAAAATGGTTCTTTAGCAGATACTGCTGTATAGCTTCAAGAGCACACTTCTCAGTACCCCAGTTTTAAACTGCAGATGCTAATGTTCTCAATGGGTTTCCCGTAGAACCACAGAGCTGAGAAAGTAGTCTGTTATCTTATGAATGAAACCAAATGAGCTTTTTGGATTTTAGAAACTGGTGAGTGCATTTCCTGAAGACCTTTATGCTGTAAGGATGCTCTTAGAAAATCTGTTACACAACGTAAGTGATGAGCTATTGCACATGTCTTATGTCAAAATGATGAAAGCCACCAAACAAAAAAAAAAAAAGGGTATGTGATGGGGCATAGAAGGAAGGAAAGAGGGAGAAGTGACATACTTCTCTCCTTGTCTCAAAACTGTAACTCTGCATAGACAATTTGATTTATGGTGGCAGTGAGAGAAAGAATATACAAAAGTAACATTATGTCAACTAGTGATTAATTTCCAACAAGATACTGGAGATGGTAACAGTCTGGCTTGAGCTCTGGCCAGCATTTTCAAACTTCTGCATTTAAAGATTCATGAATATATTGAAATGAAGAGAACTAAATGGAAATGTGCTGACTTCTAAGGGTGAACGCCTGCCCATCAAACTGACTGTTACTCTACTAATAGATACCTTCACTTGCTAAATATAGTGGTTGCTCTTTTTTCTTTTCCCAGGTGCAGTTGTAGGAGATTACTTTCTAGATTCATTCTAGATTCACACTTTAATATTCGGACCCTAAGGCAGCTATTTTCACACTTTAATATTTGTACCCTAAGACAGCTCTTTCATTCCTTAGTATGAAAGCTAACCCTTTGTAATACAGCACAAAGTCTTAAGCATATCCTCTGTGAGTAAAAATCAACATCTCAGTAATTGAAGCCGGATCAGTTTTACTTAAATGGCATCTAAAAAATTTTCTGACGTATTTTTTTCACCAAAGTCTGTGATAGCCATTCAGACTGTCTCCTGGTTTCAGCTGTAATAATTATTTTTTCTCCTTCCTAGTAGCTGGTGAAGTGCTGTGTTTTGGCTGCTTGGTGGCTCTTACCCTTATCAAGGACTTTTCAGTCTCATGTTCTGCCAGTGGAGGAGCACAAGAAGCCAAGAGGGAGCAGACACCTGACCCAAACTAGCCAAAAGGATATTCCATACCACAGCACATCATGCCCAGTAATTTTCCCCCCTCCCAGGGACTTCAGTACTTCTTTTTCTTTGTTAAAAGGAGCCTCTATATTGCTGACCCTTCCATTCTTGATGGTCCTTGTATTTGTGTTGCTCAGGTGTCACGTCACCTTTCTTGGACACCTCATTCTCACTCTTCTCATTTGAGCTTCTGTCACTTTGAAAATAACTTCAGAGGTTGCCAGAATATAAATTATTATACATATAGTTATGCAATCATAAAGAGAGAAAAGCAGACTGGGTATTCATCATTTGCTTCAGATTTTGTTTACATACCTCATTGGTAGGAATATGATGGTGAGTCAATCCTATTAGCACATCATCAATTTGTCTTCATCTAATTAATAAAGCCAATAGTCTTCCTTGGTTTTCTATCTGGGTAGAATTTAACACTGTATTCTGTTTAGAAGGCAAGATCTTCCCTGGTATCTGGATGAATTTTCTGAAGAAAGCAGGCACTCATTTCCTTGTATTAATTCAGTATCCTGCATGGCTGGAGGCACTCATGGGGCTATGCGTGAGGGATAACTGGCCAAATTTATTTGTCTATGGGAAACATGAATGCTTGCCTGATCAAAATTAGTTGGCATTTTGAATAAGGAGTAGGATGGCTAAGCCCATTTCCATTTATATTTAGTTTTAAATCATTCTGTGTAACATGATCTGAAAGTTTAGTAGTAAAAGTTCTCATAGACATGCAAAATTCAAAGATCAACATTTGGCAGTTTTCTTCAGTGGTATCCTACCAATAAATACCACTTAACTACTGATAAATGAGCTTAATTTGATGAGGCATTTATCACTCATGTAATTTCATTTAAGTGTTTTAAAAGTCATGGCAAGAGACTTTAAATCTATGATTGAACTACCAGTTTTAACACATTTTTAATGTGCATAAAGTACAGATAACATTTACAATGACCTTAAAATTCAATTAACCATAGTTGACATAACTGGATTTGGCTACAAAGACAGCATTTCAAATGTTCTGCCAAAGTTAAGAAGTATGTGAAATGAGGTTGATCCTGTCATGCAAGGGTTTTTTTTCTTGAAATTCTGAGTATATTCTGTGTCTACTTTGAATACCATGCACCGTCAAGCTTCACTTTAACAATGTCATTGGTTTACTCAGAATCAAAAAATTTTACTGTAAATGCTATTATTTGCAGCATGAACACACACTAACTTATCTTTAGACAATCAGAGATTGGATTTAAGGACTGGATCAGGTCTTTCTCTCTGTATTTCACAGTGTGTTCTGTAATTTCAACAATATCAATAAGCATCTCTGTCAGAGTTTATAGTATCAGCCAAATTATTGCATTATATCAATGGCATATACCATTTTAAAAATTGTAATATATTTTAAAATATGCAATCGAAATTAATTTTATTTTACAGTTGTGGATAAGCTGCTAAAAAATTTGATGGAATACATGTATTTGGTTTAGTAGTATTTTCAGAAGGAAAAATTGATAGCTGCTGTAACCCCTCTTGAAATAACTTTTCCCTATATAGTAATAATAATGTTAACAAATATGAGGGCGTAAGCAGCTTTTATGTATGGTGGCTTTGTTTAGTTTTTGTTTAGGTTTTTTTTTTTTCCTTCCTGTATCTGTAGCACATGGCAGAGCTGCTGAAGAGTAAAAATAAATGTTGTCATATTCATATACGTATAGAAATGAAAACTGAAACCTTAAAATATATTACAAAGAATGTGTTACATATAAAAATACGAGTTAAATGTGATTATTGTATATAACTTATGTGTTCTGTCAACTCAGACTGACATAATTTTTCAAAGAAATGTTAGTTTCATCTGTCAGTTTCATCATCATGTCAGTTTCATCATCAGTGAGTAGACGTTGACCTCCTCTACTTTGTCCAAGGCAAACAGATACCATGTTGTTTAATTCTTTAGGAAAAACGTATTACCTTCATAATACTGTAGTGAAGTCGGAGTGGCTTTGCCTGCAAGAAGCTCTGGATGTTCTAACATTTTGATCTGTATTATATAATTGAATATATTTGCTGTGGTACTGAAACTATTATACTGAAAGATACTGCTTTAATTAAATATCAAACTCCTCTTTTCTTCTTGGTTCATTAAGTACATTCTGAACTTTAATAATTATAATCTAAGAATAAAAGTTTGGCTGTTTGGTTTTATTTTTCTTTTCCCTTTATTTCTTCTTTTTAATCCTTTGATTGTTTTTCATCCAGGCCTTTGTTTGCAGATTCATTTGACATGACATTATATGACGCTGAAGAATCATGTCAGAGAGGTCTTGTTTTCATGCATGCATTACTGTACATAACATACAGGCAAGGGTAAAAACCTCTAGTGGTTTATAATGTAGACCTCCACTGGAAAGCGGGCCTTTCTTTACCTCAGCTGCTTTTAACTGAAAGCAGATGCTACAGAACAGAAGATGAGTATAAGAAGCAGCTATTTCAATACAGTTCGGTTGTTCTGAATCAAGGACTGTGGGACTTGTTGGGAACTGTGACACAAAGTATTCATTTTATCTTAATGACTTTCTTATTTTCAGAAAGTTTTATAGTTAGGGATATATTGCATTTATTAAGTAAATTCTCTGCTTCACATGTGTAAAACAGTGAAGAATGTATTGCAGTATAAATGATTTAGTGCATACAATCTCAAAAAAATTGCATGAACAGTCCCAGAATAATGGAAAAAAAAAAAAGCAGTTATTGAGTATTCTAACCATGCTGTAGTTTGATACTGCACTGGTATAATAAACTGTTTTTGTCACTGGTAAATGGAATATGTAGAACAGAAAAGTAAAAAAAAACCAACAAAACACAACAACAACAAAAAAACGGAAGAGAAGACGTATATTTTTACTTTTGCGAGATGTTTCTAAATCTTAGGATCAAAAAAAGTGGTGGAGATATTTGCATTCAAAACTCAGAAGTTTTGGATAGTCTGATTAATCTGATGAGTGTTTTAATAGATTTAGTTCTTTTTGAAGGATCAAACAGTAATAAAATAAATCCTTCTTCGCTCCTTCTTACTGAGCATAGTTAGTTTTAGGCTGATGTTCTGCGCTTTCAGCATCTCGACCATGAGAAACTTTCGTAACAAGCAATTTGTCATACACCTATGGTCAGTAAGTCCAAAGTCAACTGGAAATTAGAAGAAGACTCTCTTCAACTCTGTAATGAAGTGTAATGACAAACTTTTTTCAGAGATTAGACTATATTATTCTCTCAAATTCAATAAAATATGTTATGTTAAAATTTATTCTTAAAAAGGGAATCCAATAGTAGCTTGTTGCTCTTTACATAATGTATTAGAATGCAACACTTAAAACCTAACATTTTAAGAAAGAAAAAAAAAAAGAATCTGAATTTAAGGGAAAATAGGGAGTAATGCATTTTTGTCTTATTAATAAAGAAAATGATGTAGTTTTGTGAGATATTTCAGTCTAGATGTCTGAAGAAGCTTAGTTGCAAAATAGGAAGCAGACAGAGAGAGCAATTTGTGGAATACAGGCCTGCCCAATACATATGAAACAGAAATATTTTTTTATAGACTATAGATCTACTGGAAATAAACTGGCAAAAGTATGTGTCTGATGAACCCTGTGATCTATGTTTCAGAGAAACACTGTGTTTTAAGCTATAATTTAGTTAAAGTGATGAGAGAAACTGAACTTGACTTTGAGTGTGATTAGTTGTGTGATACTTTATACTATGATAATTAAAATAACAATGTGCATTTAAATTTATGTTATCACTTTCATTTCTTTGGAGTTGTCAAGTAAAGTCTTTGATTAAAAAATACATGAAGACACAGTTTTCAAACAAAAATACATAAACAAAGCACTCTTGCCCTTCTGTGTATTCTTTCAATTCTTTCTGTGAATATGAATCACATGGATGAGTTTATTCTGTCCTTAGGCAGGGTTTTTGATAATGCATCTCCACTGGGACTATGTATGTGTATAGCAGTTTTCTTAGAGAAGATGGAAGGTGAAAATATCTTGGCAGATTGTTTAATATTTACTCAGAAAGCTTGCCCAGTCTAGTCCTCAGTTTTGTAGAATATTCAGTGCATGCTCTTTGCTTTATCGGATGTACAATTTTGCGGGGGAGTACATATATATATACAAATATTTAATGTCAATTACACATGAATACTGGTTATATTTAATGAAATAATTTTACACATGGTAAGAAGCAATGCTTTTCTCCACTTCCCCTATGTATTCTATTTTCCAGTTTTCCACTGTTCATCCTTTATAATACAGACTATAACTTGATAGAATTGAATGAATAAGAAAATTATATGAATTTAGAGGGAGACTTGGGGGATTGATTTTGAAGGGGTTTTTGTGTGGGGGTGTTTCTTTCTGTGATCTTTCTAATTCACACACAACCTGGATTAGGCCAAAATAATCTACTTCAATAACCCACATAAATGCAATTAGATTAATATGAATGCCTCTAAATTACATTATTAGATTACATGTGCAAAGTAAACCATGGCAGCAGAGGAAGAAAATAAGAACAACAGCACAGGGAGAAAAGAATATCAATTTCTGTTTTTTCTCCCAGAGAGAATGTCCCTTAATGTGTTTGAGAAAACTGGCTGGTAACTCTGACATCTTTAGCTATATACATAGTTTGATTGCAGTCTGAACTGTTTTATCCTTTTCATCTTACGCTATATGAAGAAACTAAATTTGAAAGTCAGATGCAGGTGACACCAGAAAATAAATTAAAATGTCTAATTAGAATTTCAGGAAATCTTTATGGAATACAAGCCAGGTCCTTGGCTCAGTTTGGTTTCCACTTTTTAAAAAGTCAGGCTAAAAGGTTCTCCAATCATTTCTAAAGGCACAGAAAAAACTCCATGTTAGCATGCAAAGCATTTTGTGTGTGTTTGATTCTTTTTGCTAGAGGCACAAACAAGACCAAAATAGTTACATATCTCCCCAGTAAAATGTTGGAGACACAAGCCCCTGTTCAAGGTCTTCTCAAATTAAACAAATAGCATCCTTGATCTCCATATGAATGAATGAATTATTAAAGATGAAACTCATTATGGTTCTATTAATATGTCTTTAAATTTAGCATGTCATTTGCCTATCATCTATGGTTAAAGAGGATGCAAACAGAGGTAGGTGAATGACACCATACTTCATGCTGTTGTCTAGACAAAACCTTTCCTGGGGTTAATGTCTGGAATTGCAAAAACATTTTCATGCTTTTTCAAACAGATTTCTTGATGCCCTTAACACTGAAATGCCACAGCTTCCTATTCTTATGAATCCTTACTGGACTTCAAAAATTATTTAGACATTTAGGAAAGCCAGCAAGAAAGCAAGGGCATCAGTCATTTCTTGTCTCAAAATAGAGTTGTAGAAGGAACAACTGACTCCCAGATTTTATATGACTGTCACAGAGTGACAGCTTACTGTACAAAGCAGACCAAATTTTATCTGCCCTACATTCTTTTCCATATGGGAAGTTTTAGCTATTTCAGGATGAAACAGATACAACCTTCATCCATTTTGTAGAAACTGGGTTGTTTTGCCAGAAATAGACTAAGGACAGATTTAGTTTAAGAGATAGCAGAGGAGATGAGCAGAGACCAATCCTTACAGCGTTGTTTTTGAGAAGGTGCACACACCTGATTTCGTTTTCATTTTCAATGTTAAAATCATTTCTCTCAAAGAAGTTGAGGCCTTTCATCTTTTTTGAGAATAGTGTTCTCAATTCTTATAATTCCTTTCCCAGAACAGTGCTATTTTATTAGTTTCCACAAAAGCAGATGTTTTTCACAATAAGGGCAGATTTCAATTATAAGGTATGAACATCCAAATTTAGATGTCTTAGAAAGAGTTGTAGCCAACATAGTATGTTGTAGCCAACCTAAAACAGTGAGCAGCACGAACAAACTCTTTGTCTTATCCTGAATAAAGTGCTTATGTTCGAACAGATGAACAGCTGTCTAGACAAGATTAACTATATTAATTAACATTCTAACATTTACAATGGAAGCGGGCGTCTGGACACTTGTATTTACATGCCTACAGCCTGAAGCTTTGAATACAATTGTGAAAGAAATGGAGAAAATGGACTAAAAAGTCCATTTTAGATGTTCCTGAAATATATGGTTTTGAGGCCTGATAGATAGAAAAGGAGACTTACCTTCGGTCTTCCTTATTTGAAAAGTAATCTGATTATGATTTTTTTGTAAAAGGGCATAAAAATGGAAGATCTCGCTGCTCAGTGTAAATTTTTCTTAATTTACAGAAATGCCAATTTTTAATCAGAAAGCTGGGGTTGATGTAACATATTCCTGTCCTCCAATCTTTTCCTTCAGCTCTAAATACAAAGCTAAGTAAACATACCAATTTTCCTCAGTGTTTTTTTCTTTAGACTTGTTGATTTTTTGATTACATTTCTTTCCGAAATCATAAAACCTGAAATCCCGTTCACGATGTAGTTTAAAAGAAGAATTAAAAGTTTTAATTATCTTCTAAATTTCTTTGGCTTGGCTAGATTAGAACTTACTTTCTTTGACAATCGAGCTTTAAAATAAACTAATTAACTTGTTCAGATTTGGATTGTGCATGGTTATAGTCCGCAACTAAGTACTTTATGGTCAAAGATAAATCTTGATCTTAAAGAAATGGGTAAGCTCCATGATTTTCTTTCAGAGAAAATAAAACAGAAACTATAGTCTAAATCTTCTCTTCCTCTTCTGGAAAGAGTAGTGCAGCCCTCTCATTTTTTTTGTTTGTTTTCCCCTCATTGCTAATCTCTTTCACACCTCCTGTATTTTATTCTTAAAGCCTGTATCTTCTCTGGCATATTGGCTTTCCCACAACACGGAGATTGATTCATTACAGGTGAAAAACATGATTCTTTTACACCAGTGTTGTGGTTAGTACAAGGGTACCTTGCCTACACCTGATGACCCATCCTATCTGCAGCTCTATTCAGCCTTAAGAGACCACTTTCAGAACAGAAATGTGAATATTGCAGAATCAGGACTGTGGAGAATGGTGTTTGGTGTCTAAAACTGGATTTCATTGAAGTCAGATAATTTTCTGATGGCCTAAATCAGACACTATTGAATAAAACTTCAGTTTTTCCATTAGTTTCAAAGAGATTTAATACAGCTTTCTACAGACTGGGAGGTGCTGAATGCATTTTGTCTTCTGTTTAGGAGTTTCATGCTTTAAAACCCAAAAATTTGTAGTGGCAAAGTAAATAATTATAAATTTTTCTTCAGACTTTCATACATTACTTTGCAAAGCTCACTTTCATAAAATGACAAAGTCCAATAAAGCTGTCTACACATCAGCAATGTGATGACCATCCAGTAAAGAAAGATCAAGATTGACATTTGAACAGCAATTTTATATTCTTCATCTTGGTATTATAATTACAAAAGAACAGTCCAATATCAATATTCATAATGCATTATGTTCGCTTTTTAAAGAGTGGTTGATTGAATGAAATACAACTTTAGAATTTCATTTGACTCTCTCTTCTATAAGTCTGAACAGACCACTTGAGTGGAAGTGAAGTTTATTCTGGTTTATAAAATGTAATATCCTGTTGTCACTTTTCGTTTTAGAAAGTCAGTATTGTGAATTTCAGTGAAATGCAATCCCCCTCCAGCACTGCTACCCTGTACTGGGAGACTTGTGGAAGACATTGTATTCAAGATGTTGAATAGTTCATGTCTGCCCTACTGGTGCTTCTACTTTGGTCTTGAGAAACCTGTATGCAATTAATATGAACTGCAACTTGCAACACCTTTGGGAAATGTAACCTATGGAAAGAAGTGGAACATATTAATCCTGCCTGAGAATCTGTTGCACATTTAGGAGCTATTGATCCACATCACAGCTAAGCTGAGCCAGCACAAGCCTGTAGTGCACTGTGCTGCATGTCCAGAGTGGTCTTCAGTCCTGTGTTGTGCTGCTGACATCCCTCAGCTGAAGGATGAGCTCAGTCACCACATCATAAGGAGCGAAGTCTATGGGCAGCACCTACTTGGTACCAGTGATTATGCCACCTGCATGGCCTTGCTTTTGTCTAACAGTCCAGTAACAAATTTTCATGAGAACATCCTTTATGACACAGAGTTTCCTTGTAAGTAAATTAGAAAGTAGCACAAAGGATCAAAAGGGAGAGGTTCTTTCTGCAGTCAGGATCTGATCTGCTCTGCGCAGTGAGCTGGGGGAAAATCCAGTCAGGATCTGTCTGATTATGCATGAACATGGGTGGCCAGCATCTGACAGGATGTAAGATTTATTCACTACCTATGATCTCTTTCTTATTCTGACTTCTTAAAGCAGTTATCTTATTTAGCTATCTGGTTTTGGCTTTTCTGATTGAAATCCAGAAAAAGCCCTGCTTTGGCTCACTTCACAACTCCCAAGTGCAGAACACCCTTCCCAATATTTCTAGCTCAATTCCACAACAAAAGTCTTGGAACATAATGTAAAATTAAAACAGATGTTAGAAACATTAAACTAGATTAAGACAGAAAATAAGTTTATTTCATGATCGTACCCTCTATTCTGACATGGAAGTGTTTCAAGGCAATTTTTCATCTTTTCCAGAAAGCAAATTACTATAACAGGGAGCCTTAAGTTGCTGTAGCGTTTTAGTCTGTAAATAAGTGACATTTTCTTTTATCTTATTTCCCTGAAGTGTATATAATGCCTCTATGAAATTCCGACTGTATAATTTTAGTTATTATCAATTTGCCTTGCCAAGGTATCTGTGTTAGTCGTACTGTCTGGTGACACAGATCTGGTTACAAAAGTAACACAACTGTAATTATTTTATCTGGAGGCATCTCCTGTTTATAACAAGTTTATAATCATCATTACTTTTGTCATTCAGCTGTGACACAAAAGGGTTGCTGCATAACAAGGTCACAAAGTAAAATTAAGGTACTGCCCCACTTATATGCCAATTGTTAATACTTAATTGTTTGGAACATATTGCACATTATATGTGTAGTACCAACAAAGCATCTTAGAGGCAGAATGAGTAATGATCTTGTAATTAAGTCCTAATTTTCATACATATTGAGCTATATCCTAGAAGTAAAAGATAGAACTACTAGTGCTCAACACTGCCTGATACATGGTAGCTTATAATTATTTGTATGTGATGCTCACCAAGAGTTCTGAAGCTTTTCATACTGTATAAGCGCACCTAGAAATTTTTGTCTGCTTCATGATGGAAATGAACAAAAGTCACTGTTTTACTACTGATGTGACTTAAAAACTGGATGTGTGGAACATAATATTTCCACTGGATAACACCTGTAATTAGGAAACCCAAGAGTGCTTTCAGGCTCTTACAATCTTATGTGAGTTTCAGTATAACATCAGAACACAGTCATTGCCAGATGACAGCTATTCACTACACTTTCAGTTATCACAGAAGGAGAAGCTAAGCATGTAGACAGGGATAAGAAAGTCAGTACTCCATCTTCACATCCTAGAAAATAAGTCTGCGTGCAGTCTCTTCCACAAGAGGATTAATTCTTCTTTGGACCTTGTTCCACTCTTGTCAGTATGGCTTGACCAGTTGTCGTGCTATTAAGAGCAGCACAAAACAGACAGCAGTTGCTTTGAGCAACCTTTAAAGAACCTTAGAAGGTGAAGAAGAAGGGACCTGCTCAATTGCAGAGCACAGTAATATTTACTGTAGGACCAGGTAAATGCACAATCATTTTTTTTTAAATTTTTTTCTTAACTTTGCTAGATTGTATCATTCAGTGTTATATTGTTGTGCAGATTATATAATTCAGTGTATAACCAGACATATTAAAAAAAATCCAATTTATTATCTTCCCAACCTTACTTTTCTTCTTTTTCTTTTTTTTTTTTTTTTTATTGTTTTCACTCTACTTCTTTTCTTTTTCTATTTTCCCAGTGGAGACTGTGTTGAATCTATAGCTGAACAATGTCAGTGATAACTGTAAACTAGTATCAGATTATAGTATTATGTAATGAATGTGAATCATAAATTTTGAAGGTCTTTGATTTGAAGTATATAAATGAAACAGAGTAAAAAATCAAACCAAAACCTAAAAACCAAACCAAACAAACACCCAAAAACCCAACCAACAGATAAACAACAAAAAACAAACAAGAAAACTCATGAGAACAAAATTTTAAGCAGTACTATGCAAGCATCACTTGAAAGAAAGTTTCTGCTTTGAAAAAGATCAAACCTACCTAACATTTTATGCTAAAAATCATTAGAATGCCATTTTTATAAGAATTGATGTTTCTACAGTTCACTTTTTTTTTTCTAACCAGGGCCTACAATACGTTCTGTGTCAAACAGCAATCTATATATGAGATATATGGTGAAACTACTCACTGTCTCAGTCATCTATGGCTTAAGACTTTCTCTTCTACAGTCTGCATCTTTATATTTGATAGCCCTCAGTGAGCTGCTCTTCCATGAATTTGCCTAACAGCTTTTAAAGCCAATTTAAATCATCAGTTTCCATATTATCCTGTAGCAATGGGTGCCATAATGAAATTCTACATTGTGTCATGGAGTACTGCAATATGAGGGTAAGGTACTGTTCTGAGACTGCAATATAACAGCAGAATTACCACAGATGTGAGATGGAGTGGGCTGATCCCTGCTGTTATAGCAGAATCTTAGTGCTGAGGCCAAGGCACAGAACAAGCTGCACAGTTGCAGCCTGCATTCTGTGAGAGCAAGAGTATCTGCCACATACGCACTCAGAACTCAGTCAGGGAAGTCCTGGAAGGTCAAAACTGATGCAGGCATGGATTCGTCTGACCACAAGACCTGAAAGTCACCTGAGAAAATACAGTCGACTTATCTCCAATAAGTTTGTATATTTGTATTTAGGATTATCCAAAGATAAATTCAAACAAACAAACAAGACCACCACATCTGGTTATTCCTGGTTATTTCTCAAACCCCACATCTATGATCTGTAGAGCAGACATTTTTTTTCCCCAACATTTTAAGTTTGTTTTTTTTAATTAATCTGGAGGAAAACCTATAAACAAAAGACTTCTAAATGATTTTCAGCCATAATTAATTGCAGGTAAAAAGGAAAATAAAATTGGTCTATCTTGCAACACATAGATCTCCATAGCATGAGGTGTGCTAATTGCCTTTAAGCTTTAGTTTTCATAGTGGGGTGTCCTAGATGCTTGTTTATCCATTCTAGATTTATGTTGCTATAGAAATCTAAGTAGGTATTTCTCTAGCTTCTTTTTTTACCCTTTGTTAGTCATATATAACTACTGGTATCAAGCAATAGCTCCTGCCTAACTTTGCTGAAAAGTCTCACAGGAATGTGCTTTATGAAGAACATTAATTGAAAACAAAATAATTAGCACCTAGATGAATTATATCCAAATAACAGAATTAGAAAAAGAGAAACCAAATTATAGTTCAGTGAAGATGCCTCTACTGGCAGATAAACATACAGATATTTAAAAATTTTTAAAACATTTTTGTAATTTAGAAATCATATACAAGTGTTAGATCAGGATTTAGTGTTTAAAACAAAAAAAAAATGTGCTGCTACTATTTAATAACAAATCATTGGATGTGTCTATTCAAAGTTTTGTGTCAGAAAACACTGTTGTTTCAAAGTCTAAGATTATGAATCCCCTTCCCAAGTTTTTATATTTCAAGATACATCTGCATAATACTTCATAAACTGACCTCTGCTTGACTCTAAGTCAAATGTTTGCTCATCCAAAAAACATATATCCATATTAACTGTGCTGTGCCTCTGTTTATAACCCATTTGAGTGTCTTAGACTTTTAATTCAAAAAATATGATATGCTAATACATTCACTGGATTTTGGTTTAAGGCAGTTCAAGATTTGGAAAAATTTTGAAGTGGTCATAATCTATAAAAGATAATGTAGATGTGGACATGTGGACATGTGTTTGAGTACAGGCATTGCATCAATTTTCCTTCCACCAAAAATCAGGTGAAAACAGAAAATGACTGTACATAAAATTAACTTAATTTATAATGGACTTGCCCAGACATGGGAAATTCAATTTTAAAGTTACCACAAATATGTTCTCAAAAAATTAATTTAATCTAGAAAAATAACATAAGAATGCAAGAGTCCTACATCCAGATAGAGAATAAATAGAAAGGTTTAGGTGTGACTTCACTGTTTAGGCAAGATGCTAGAGATTCTAAATATACATGATAGAAACCTTTAATCATCATGCGGTTTTTTTGTTCTCAAGTACCAGTATCAGTGAAACAAGATAGGGTTTTAGACTTCTCTTCAGTTTTGTTGCCTCAGTTCTACTCCTTTGAAGGCTCAGGGCAGGAATGCTCTTTTTCATGTTGCACTAAGTGCTTACATAACCATTTGTTGTTGTTGGGAGTTATGATTTGCATTTGTATTTCCTAATGCTCTTTGTAATTCAAGTAATACAACATTTCATTAAATGTAAACGTCATGTAAAACACTTTAGACATTCAACTAGAATAAAACAAGTGTTTCACTGCTTTGAGCAACAAGGTGATATAAAAGAACAGGATTGTAAAAGGCTGCTCAGATCATTAGAAGAATGAACTGATACCACGTGTATTGAAAGACATGAAGACTTTAAGTTCATGAAGCAAAAAGGAAAAAGTAAACTAAATTCATTCATTACATGTGAGGAGACTTCCAGAAAATCAGTTGACTTAATGAAATAATTCTTCATGAATAATTAATCCTGTGCTAAATTTTTTTGTTTCAATAAATAGGTACTATCCTGATTTTGTTGCACAAGATTGACTCTGAATATTACTGTACTGTGCAAAGTACAACACACTTGTAAAACTAATTTTATTTTCTGGTACTTCATATGATGAATCAATTGAATATATTGAACTTACTCTTCAAGGGAGAGTCATAGAGAAACTGAATTAAAGAAAAAAAAGCTTCTAAATTTTACAGTAATCTAAACTAATTGTATTCTTAGTGTGTAAAAAGTAACTCATAAATGACATTGTCAGGACCACAATCACTGGAGAAATCAAAGGAGCTGAGAATAAAGAAAGCAATTCTTCACAATTTAGATGTTTTTAATTTCATGAGACTGGATAAATAGATAGCATCCCTATATTATTTGCATGAAGGTTTTTATATATAAAACCATCTTTTGCTAAACCTAGCATTTTACGATTATTTTCTACATCAATTCCATGTAGATGAGCTAAAGAGGAATTTGACCAACACAGCTAAGTGAGAAGTTGTATGTTTATGGAAATGAAATTCTCAGCAGAAGGAACTGATGGCAATATGTCTGGGTAATGAGGCCAAGAGGAGTGATCTTCCAGTCTAGCAAAGAAGGTTGGGATCTGTTGTACCTGGTGGAAAGGTGGGAAAGGGGAGAGGGAGGGATGTTTCCCTGAGTAGAACATCAATGGACATGTGCCAGGCACTCCCTGACTTTATACAAGTATGCACTATTACTTCTGTTACAGAAATTACACTTAAAACAGCAAAGACAGAAAAGAAACATATATTTTAAAGAGCAGAGGGCCTTGCTGTGTCGATAACTATAAATCAGGCTGTAAGCCTTAGCCATTGCAGAACACGGATAGATGATATAGAAATCAACTTTTCTAAAGTAATTATTTCACATTTATACATATGCATACCTACACAAAAAATATACAGTCACAACATAGAATAAATTACTATAAATAATAATAATAATAACCCCACAATTTTCTAGCTATGAGTTAAGTTCAGTGATGGAACAAAGTAAAACAATTTGCCTAAGGCTCTATAAAAAATTTTGATGTGGGGATAGACAGTTCCTTAAATGTTAATTATATCCAAAACCATGTCCATTTGATTTTCCCAAGGTGGTGACTTTACATGAATACTTTACATTCCTAACTTCATTTTAATTTAAAATAAGAAAGTATAAAATTGACATCAATGTTTTCCAAAGGGGACATGCTGCTTGGAGACCTTTTGTTCTGATATACAACCATAATACTTTAAGAATAAATGTGTAACTTTTAATGCATTTTTGCCTGGATTTCACTAATTTTCAGAATTCTGGGTGTATTTGTTCAAAACTTCTATATGAAATGAAATCGAGCTACATTTTTAGTTCAAAAAGAACAGCTGTTCTTTTGTGACTTTTTTCCTTTGAAAAATTTAATTTCTATAGATTGCATTTGATGTGCAATCTATAGAAAACTTACAAACCTTACATTATAGCTGAGTATTTTTATTTTTTTTTTTAATAATAATTTTCACTCCAGGCATTCACTGGGTCATAAGAATTAAAGTTACTTGCCAGGGACTATAGTAGATGCAGATGAGTATTTTTCCTACAGGCCAAAAGCAAGAAAGCTTGGGGGGAATTAAAACATCAGGATGCAGCATCTGAAGAGTGTTGTCTATATATAATCTGATTGTGGGCAAATGTCACCATAAAACTAAGTTTTATTATATATATGTCTTTCTTTACAGACTATTTCGTATTGTGCTCAGCCACTTCCAACTTCTCACTTTCCATATTTATATGTATATTCTATCGTGAATGAAACACATCTGAATCCTTGGATAATGTACTTTGCTATTTAGATTTCAACATTTTCTCTAGCAACAGAAATGTATGAATGGTATCAGAAATACTTTTAATAACTTCATTAATGTAGCAGATATGTCTATACAGTCACTATATAATGCAAGGTAGATTGTTCACAGTTTGAATTTATTTTCTTCATGTCAGTGTCTCATCAGCCACATTTCTTCCTCAAAAAGCCTGTTTTCTGTCTGCTTTCTTAATTGCATGTTACATACTGTTATGGAAATGCCAAATCAATCTAAAACAACAATTTAAATCCAAAATAACTGCATATGGTTACAATTTAGGAGTAGTTAAAACCTTTGTGTATGGTTCTGAATGAAGGCCACAAATTAGGACTGCATGCTACGGTCCATTAAATTCATGAATAGCTGTGGCGTCTGATATTGTTTTCTTCAGTCTATGTCACAGTTTATATTATTTCCTCTATGGCAAGTGATGCAATTCCTAAGGGAGACAAAAACCTTTCATTTATTAGGTGAGAGGGAAAGAGGGGAAGTAGGATGGATCTTCAACTTCCTTCACTGCTCTGTTGATCACTAGGAGTTCGCTGCCACCCTTCAATTTCGAGACAGTTAGAGCAAGGGCAATGGCTCCTTTTCCTAACCAAAGAGTACTTCTCATCCATAGCCAGTTTATAACATGGTTTTCTGCAAACAAAGCTCAGTGCAAATATCAATGCAGACAGAATCATATTTCCATGACATTTCATTTGATATTCTAATAAGGTATTATTTTTTTCTCACATATATTTTTTTATAAGAGCAGATATTTATTATGTTTGGGGTTTTTAAATTGCTTATTTTAGTGATTTGGGGAGTTTAACAAAAAATACCACTTAATCATAGAGAACAAAAAGGAACACTGCTAGAAATAATACTGCTAGTTAGCATGGGGGTTTAATTTTCTTTTATTTTTAAGAATAAAATAAAATTTTGTTTAATTTATTGCTATAAAAGCTTTTAAAATAAAAGTAATTTAAATTGGGATCTGAAGAAGCATTTTGAATTGTATCAGCTGAACCAAAATAGTTCAACTAAATTGAATTGGTCAGCTTTTAATACCATTTAGATCACTGGGTGAAAGACACTGCTACTAAAAAAAATATGCCCCAAGAAATTAAATTAGTCAGAGGGAAACAACAAGTGCAGAATGGTGAAATAGACATAATTAGAAGGACAGAAATAAGATAGAATATAAACCACAGAGTAAAAACCTTGAAAGGTTATGTTGCTTGGAAATGATAGAAACATTAGTTAACACAGCATATAGGGAAGATTTAAAGAGCAAGAGGAATAGTTGAATGTTAGCCATCCAAAATAACAAAGGTAATATAAATGAAATTGAACTTGCTTAGATCAAATAGTAAGGTAAGGTGAGACGCTAAATAATGTATTTTGGAAGTAGGGCTGAAAATCTGTTAGATTCCCAAATGGCTGATTTTGAAATGGATAACTGTTTACCTAAAAGAATAAAAATAAACTTGTTATTAAAGAGATTTTAAATTTTAATATTCATGCTAGATAAAAAATACTATTGATAATAAGAGGCTTAATATTTTTTCTGTATATGATAATTAACAAATATTTTCATCAGTTAGTCACAGAACTATTAAGAGGTGATATGATTTAAGTCTATTTTCATTTTGATCAATAGTAAGAGCATAGAAAAATGGAAATTGTAACAAGTTTACTTAATTTAAACTAAATGAAACATACCAAAACCCTGTTTTTGGAAAAGATTATGCAAATTAAACATTCAAGGAGCTGAACACTGATGTGATTTCTTAAAATCACAGACTAACAGATTAGCTGGAACTTGTATTTCCTCCTAAAAATTATAAATGAGACAAAAACCCCTGATGCTTTCTTTCATGGATAGTTTCAGTAGAAGTTGGAATAATTGTTTGAACCTCAGAAATTGTGAAGTAAATGGCCTATTAGAAATGAAAAGAGACATAGATTGTAAAGGAAGCTATTTTTGAGTTCAAGATAGAGACCTGGATCAAAGTTACCAGAAGCCATACATAGTCAGACCTCTCAAAGACACTAAACCAAAGGGCTTCCTCTGTTACATAGGTAAAGGAACAAGAATGTAGAATAAAATGACATTAAAAATAGTCTAAAGACAATTACAAATCTTAGTGAGATTTATCTGTTTTCAAAAGAGGGTGATAATATTAGGTGTAGGAGCAGGGGCGTAAGGGCGAAAGGGAATGAATGTCTACTCTCCCATTGAAGTTAAAACCAAAACTTTTCAATCTGGGAAATGTTCTTGCCATAAATCAGAAATAACTGTTACATGAAACTGCAGTTGTTTAAAAAAAAAAAAAAACAACACCAAAATCCCATTTATATATATATATATATGGTTTGTATGTGTATATATATACAGTTTATATGTATACAAACTCATACATATAAAAAGTTCCCTTTAAAACTGAAGGTAAAACTGAAATAGTGGAGAATACAAAACTGAGTAACGGAATATCTTAGTTAAACTCTAAGTTCTCAAGATGAAGAAGGGGAAAAAGAAAAAAATATTACTCTAATCTAGAACCTGTTGAGTTTTTTTTCTCAGCCAAGAGAAAAATAAAGATGCAACTTTCAAATAATTAATATAATCTCAGATTGCAGTACTCAGAAGATGTTTAACCATTTGATGCTATGCTAATATAAACACACAAACAAAAAGATCAGTGGCTCTAACCATTATCTAATGTACAGTTGTGCATCTCAAACCCCCTATTTTTCATGGAAATTAAGCAGAATTCTCACTGGCTGGTAGTTATTTTTTTTTTTTATTTCTTTTTTTTTTTCTCTAATAATAATTCAGCCACAGTACTCTTGAATAACCTGTTGCTTTATATTTAAAAAATTCATATTTGATTTTGTCATGGGTTCAGCAATAGTAGTCATTTTTCTCCTTCTTAGTAGCTGGTACAGTGCGGTGTTTTTGACTCTAAGCCTGAGAACAACTCTGGTAACACCGATGTTTTTAGTT
>JANHGB010064457.1:0-11648 GCA_026283785.1 Coracopsis vasa | reverse complement strand
GCGGAGCGCTCTGGGCATGGGTGACGTGGGTGCCCTGGCCCTGCTCCCTGCAGACACCAGCGCGGTGGTGATGGAGACCATGACAGGAAAAACAAGGATATTCAACATTCATTAATTATTTTCTGTATGGTATGAATCAGACTAAAAGAAATATTACAAAAAGGTCAAAACAAAACAAAAAAAAAAAAGGTAATGTACCATTATAAATGTCTCTAGATGCCTAGGCAACCTATTTACAACGTTATTGTGTTTGCAAGAGGCTTTTTTAAGTTACCATCACAAAACCATTTTAATGTCAAACCTTGTTTCACATGCTCAGAAATCTGCAATGAAGCATCAACTTTACTTCAGGAATTTTCCCACGTCATCTTTCCCTAGGAAAAAAAAATACTTAAAAATACATGTGTGCTTCAAGTCTGAGTCCAGTTCTTTAGTCCTTTGAAGTTGTAAATTGAAAATACAGGCACACCATTATTATCAATGGAGAAATGTGGCTACTTGGTAAAATATTGAGCAAGGGGATAAATTAAGTGCTCAGTCTGATCCCAGTATGTGCAAGCCAAAGCAGCAAGACCTCAAAAGAGCAGGCAGCCCTGGCCTGCCTAAGGCACATTCCCACAGCTGAGGTGCCAAGTTTGGAGACAGCGAGCAAGTGGGCACAATGCTCAGTGTGTTACTGATTTTTCTGACAAACTACAAGTAAGTGGTCCTCAACCACTTCTTGCAGAGACAGTTCCAAAAATCAGGACCTGGAAAGCATTTGTGCCTGCTGGGAAAGAAATGCACACCCTGAGAATTGCTGATTGTGAAAAAGAGGCTTCCAAAATCAGAAAATAGTCATCACAAGGAAGATGAACAGTTAATGACCTGAAATCCAAGCTGGTGGTCAGATGCAAGAGAGGAAACACTGTATTAACACTGCCCCGCAGAGACAAGCAACATGCACTGGAGAAGCAATCTTTACGACAAGCTGAGGAAAATAGTCACCCATCAAATGCAAACTTGTGAATCTATACGATAAACGCAAGATTTCAAAAATGCTCCTTATCATTACACATAGTTTGCTGGTTTATGTCCAAAGTGTAGACAAAGAAAAGTTTCTAAATCACCTCAGGCATGGGAGTAGCAGAAACCCAAAATACTGCTTCTTGAGATAAGTAAGTCTTGTGCTAACACCCACTATGGCAACTAAAGGCACCACAAGTGACAGCGGCTAGGAATCAATTGCGGAAATTATAGAACCAATAATTTGTGCTTTATAACCAAACTGTAGAGATGAAAGCACTCTCTTCTCATTAAAAAAATTAAGTGTCTCAGAATTTAACACATACCAAAATGTATGGTCATATGAACCATGGTTGTACTATTTCCCCACTCTGGTCTTCTGTGCAAAATGCCAGGAAACATCGAGCAGCTAAAATGAAGTAAAAACGTAAATGAAAATAAGTAACTAAAAACAAGAAAAAGAAACAACACAGAATTCACAGTACACAGAAGATTACACAGAGATTTCTCCTTTGAATAGAAGAAGAGATTAAAGATACTGTCAGTGCAAGGAAATGTAAAACACAGAGTGGAACTGAAGACAAATGCAAAGGGTTCAGAGCCAGTGTGACCTGAACTGCTCCAGTCAAGGCCGGACACCAATAGAGGCAAAGCAAGAATTAGATAAGCCAACAGACCTCATTGGGAAGCAAAAATGTGACAGGATGAATGCCTATGCTAGGACTAAGCAAGTATCAAACAAAACAGAAGGCAAGTAGAAGCAAGCAGCAAATTCAAGGAGTCTGTGAAAGAAGAGATAAATGGAGTTACACCAGAAACAGAAACTGAAGTGAACACTGTTATGATTGGAAAACACAGTGTTGTGGAAAGACCGAAACTCAGGTGGAACCTGTAAAAAACCAGGAATGGACCAGCCAAAAGCAGCAAAACAATAACATGAAAAGATACTTACAAATGGGTACAACCGAAAATCCTCAAACCTATCCCTGTCAAAAAAGCAGATAAGGCAGGGCATTTTGGAGAAGCCCTTAACAAACATCACTCAGCATCAGATTCTGAGGAAATAAGGAATAGCTACTCTAATTAATTTAATGATAAAATAAATCAGGAAGAAATTGGAAGAAAGGACTGTAAACAAACTACTGAAAACACAGAAGTGATAAAAAACAACACATCAAGAGCAAAAATAGCAAAAAGCAGTTTCTGTACCACTTTACTCACCCTGAAAGAGCTGTTCAAAGAAGCAAGAGAAAAGAAATCTTTCCCAACTGAAGTGATTTCTCCAGAAATCTGGAGGAAAGAAATCTCTCCCAGCTGTACCAGCTTCGAATCATTATCAGAATATTCTAACAAAGGCTTTGCAGTTACTGCAGAGCTGGAAAGGTGGCTCTGTCTTGTAGGGAAGTCTTTTTATAAAACAAAACTCTATAACAAAGAGGAAAACATAAGTGCAACACAGAGATGAAAAGGCTAGTGAATGTAGAGACACTCCAGTTATTCACCCTCAAGAGTACATCAGAACTATACAAGACAACTGCTTCTTCACATCCTCAGGGCTAATGAAATCCAAAAAACACTTAACAGACTTCCTCAAATCTTCTTTTTGGAATATTAAATACCACAAAGACAGAAAATTCCCCAAATTATACATATCAATTATCATATGAATCAAGTATATTACATATACAGAACAAAGAGAAAATAAGTTCAGAAAATCTAAAATCATAATTTGTACAACATAACTAAAGGATGCAAGAAGAAACATCTCACTGACTGGTCTCTGAAAGTCTTTCACTGGCCTTTTCTTCCATCCTGGATAGCGAACATGCAGCTGCAAAGACTTTTCTCAGTAAGCGTGACAGGAAGGGTTCAAACGAGATGTTGCTCCCAGGTTTCCTAAGTGATTTGATTTTAATAGTCTACTTTACATCCAGTTTGTCAAGACAGTCATTCTCAGTGTGACAACTAAGCATGGATTTTGTTAACATGTAGTTAACTTTTTTATCACCAGGGAGGGAAAAAAAAAAAAAGAAATCACATAAAGCCATTAACCAGCATCAAATTCTGAGTAAATAAGGAATAGCCACTCTAATTAATTTAATGATAAAATAAATTAGGAAGAAATTGAAAGAACGGACTGTAAACAAACTACTAAAAACACAGAAGTGATAGAAAAATACACATCAAGACCAAAAATGGCAAAACTCTGAAGATTCAACAGTTACATGACTCTGACCTCTGACAACATCTATGAGGGGGTGTTAGGATTAGGGTCTTTAATATAAGTAGAGATCAGAACATATAGAAAACTACTCTGTCTGTAGTTCCACTAATATCCAGTTACAACAAATGCAAGTTAGTGTATTTTCACATTTTTAAGACATAGAATGATACAAAAAGGCATGTGAGTTACATGGCTGAAAGCTGTCGATGACTTCTGGGCCAGAACTAAATCATTGAAAATCTCTGTCCAGTCTCCAAATGTTTTATATGTTTTTAAATGTTTTATATGTTTTTAAATGTTTTATATTACCCTCTAATTATACCCTTAATTATTAAGCAAAAGTAGTAAATAAAAACTGATGTAAAATAACCCAAACCCACATTTTCAAGAACATAGGAACCTGGTTGGGTTTGCCAAACTGATGCCAAACATCTTGAAAAAAATGTCTTCTCTTCTTTTTTTAAGTATGATAGCTGCATGTGTAATTTTCTCCTGACCTGAGAAACTCTCTCATCTAGACATGATGAGGTACCCACAAAGGAAATTACAGTGGCTTGGACCACAAAAAACAGTCAGTGAATACTTTTCAAGCAAAGAAGCATTAATATGGGCAAGCTTTAAGTCAGGAACTGAAGCAAAGAAATACAGTCAGCTGAAGAAGGCACAATACACAAAGGAAAAACATCCAGCTCAAGTGTAAGACTAGCAGCCTAACTTCTGACTTCTTCCCCATTCTGAGGTTTCTGCCAGGAAATTTCTGGCTACAGCCAGTTGTTTTGCTGTTCTTTGCAACCCTGAAATCTGCATCAAAAACTTAATTAAGGACAACTCAATCTATGGGCACCACCTCAATGGTCAGAAGCTGCCTGTAGTTCTCAGCCATTACCAAAGGGATAGATTTAAAACAATGTTGGACAATGGCAAATCGCTATGTTAAGTTAGTAGTTTCCTTAATTGGCTATTACTTTCACCAAAGTACCACGTGCTGCAATGCCACTGCACATCTTTCCCTAACTGCATTGCTCCTTTATGCAAGCATACCTGGGATTGTTTTGCCCAATATCCAAAAACACTAAAACGCATTGAGAAGTTATAGATAAGAACTTTTGTAATTAACAGCATGCCTTATGCACACTTGTATCTTTAAATAAGGTGCTGTAAATTGTAGATGGGTTAAAGCTCAGGATAATTTTTCCCTCACTTTCTATTCACTTGGTGCAGTTGCTATTTTGGTTAAATTACCTTTCTGGTGTTTTTAATTTGATTCTCTCAGGGCTCTGAGCTTTTGCCTCTATGTGCACATGAATTATGTCTATGATGAGTGTTTCTTTTCCTTACAAAATTGGGTGGCTGAATTAATATTCATTAGAAGGTAATAGTAACAAATGGTATGAAACATTTTAGGTGATGATTTAATACACAGTCTCATATATGCCACAAGTTGTAGCCACTGATTGGTCTTTCATTTTCAATTTCCAGAGTCCTTGGAATAGAAAAACAAAGTTCCAGAGAAATAGTAATATTCACTTTGCCTATTGCAAAGCCTTAATTATTATGTGCAATCCTGTCAGTATGGAGCCCATTGAAAGAAATGCGACACAGTAGGCCTTGATGGAAACTCAGAAGGGACTGTCGTCACCTACCAGGGTAAAAAGAGGAAATGTATCATAATCTCTGACTTTTATTTTTATTATAATTTCTTGTGATTAATATTCCATCTTTTCAAAGGCAATGAATATTCCTGGGACTTCATGTGTAATATAGAGCAAGATGCAGCAGCGGATCCTTAGCCTAGAGAAAGATGAAAAAAAAAAAAGAGAAAGTAGCTTTATTTTATAGTAGCACATATGCACACACACACATCAGTTTCATGACCTGTTTTTACTTTTCTGAAAATCCTCTTGGCATGCGTTATAACAGAGAGAATATAAAACCGATAGCAACCCAAGACTTTTAAGACAAAAAGCCCAAATCTTTCAAAACAGATGCCGTTTATCGCTTTTTTTTCTTTTTTTCCTTTATTATTTTAAAAGAGATCTGGTGCTTGAATTATCATTTTTAGTGCATACCTAAAACAGGCAGTTGCGCACACTGATCAGAAACAAGAGAGCTTTGACTGGGCTAAGGCATTCTCTGAGTGTTTTCGGCGTATATCGGGAAGACATGAGCTGCGAATGCCATCTGCTGGAGGGAAGGGTTTGCCAGGCCAAGAAGCAAAGCCTCGCAAGAGCTTTGTGCTGAGTAACAGATATCCTCCTCAACGAGACCTTGCAAATCATAACAATTTTCCCCTGAGTATCCAGACAGGTCTGTTAGCAGAAGCAACAGTCAATGCTCATTTGTTCCCCTTCATTTTCTTGCTCTTGTGTTTGATTCCATTATGGCCCCATGAAGGTTCAACATCTCTGCTGCTATCCAGTGGGAACAGATTGGAGTAATAAGAAAAGAAGAAAAAGTGAAAAAAAACAAAAACAGTAGCAAAATATATTCTTTTGATTGTGGTTAAGAGACAAAGACATGAACAGCTCCTCTTTTCATGTCACCTTTTAGGTGACATAGAACTGACATCAAGCCAGGCGATCACCCTGAGGAGAATCAGCCTCTCTGGATTTACTGAATATCAACTGGTCCAGGATGCGATAGGTTGTAAATGTGGATGGTAAAGCTTTATCCTGTAAAGGCCATTTTAAGACTTGCTGCTTTTTTTAGGAGCTAGACCAAAGGGCATCATGCTGGAAATTTCCAGGACTTACAAATTAGTTTGATCTAGTCAGACTTTAAATCTTTTTAAATCAGTAGAGAAATCAGGCTTTTACAGAGGGAGGTAAATTCAAACCATCATAGGATAGGGCAAACAGCCCTGTAGGTTATTGACTAAAGACAGCAAGTATAAGCTTTGCAATTTACATAACTGATTTCAGCTATCTAGTTAGTACTGTAAAACAAATCCCACTCCACCAATCTTTCATCCATTGAAATCAGCAGGAGCTTAGGGGAGCTGACTGTAAACTATGTAGTACTGTTTGATTAATCTAACCCATTAACCCCTTCTTACTTGATAAATGCTGTCTCAAAAGATGAGGACAAAGGCCTCAGCAGCCAGTGCTCCATGGGGTAGTTATGGTCATCACAGCTAATGTCAAAATTTGAGGTCTCTGCTCATTCTTAACTGCCTCAGTCATATAACAATAGATAAGGGGATTGATCCATTCTGTAGCAGCCCATTCATATTCATTCAGTGAGAGGAAAAAGAAATGGAATCTGGGCACTCTCCTGTGTTAAGAAATATTTAAGCTTAAATCTCATCTCTGAACTTGGTAGACCTGTGACTTAATACCTCTAACTTTTACAACCCAGGGTAGTTCCCTCTTCCTCCCTGCTTTTCTGCAGTCCACGTCTCCCACCCATGCGCCTCGAGTTCCCTCAACCCCAAATCCAGTCTGGATCACACAAGTCTTTCCAGCCAACTGGCATTATTTAGCTAAAAATCCATTGAAATATTCCTCGTTACCTTCATGTAACTATGGACAAATTCTCAAGTAGCCCAAAGTAGCAATGTTTCAGTGATTTCCATATTGGTCCATTCGCTCCTGTGACAGGATTTCAAAACACTAATATGAAGGACTTCCTAGATCTGAGCACGTGATGAGAGAAGAGAGAAAGGAATCACCAGTACATTTCAGCTATACTTTTAAGAGCAGCAGAGGGTCAAATCTCCTCCTAGCATGCTGCAGCGATTGTTTGCTCAGCAGAAGGACTCAAGAGCTGTATAATATACTATGAATCCCCCAGATAGAGGTGAAAGTTAGCTTGTCTTGAATTAAAGGTGGAAAAACTGTGCAAAGGTGGAAAAACTGTGCAAAGTTGGAAAAACTTCCTCTACCAATAATGGAAGAAGGAGGAGGAGTAACTGGGGGTGAAGGAAACACCAAAGCTCTAAAGGATTAAGATAGATGAAAAATAAGAAGAAAGGTGAGTCTATCTGTCCTGGGGATATGAAGCAGTATATTAATCTTACCTATGCTAAGTCAGCATGGACAACTTGTTCAGCCTACAAATTAGCCTACGGTTTGGTCTGATGATTGATGCAACTCTGCTGCTATCCCAATCAACCATCCAACATCTGCCTTTCAGCTCCCATTTGGGGTAGTCTGAGCTTTTTGCTCCAAACACTGTTGTGCAGCAAGACTATCCTAAAATGAATCCATCCAAAGATAAAGTGAGATTACTGAAGGTATTAGGTTGTTTCAGACATTCAGATTCACTGAAAGAAAACAGTTAGGCTTTTTACATATTCAAGAGAGGTACAAATGGAGAAGCTGCCTAAAGCTGATAGCAGATCAGAGCTAGGTCATGCAGAGGTTGATGTGTTTCATTGATTGTAAGAAGACAGACCAAGCTCGGAATTTTATGGCATGTGTATTTTCATCAGAAAAAGTATGAAGCAAGAGTTAAAAATACAATTCTTCAAGGCAGAGTTTACCGCCTTCTGGACAACATTTTGGTTAAAGAGCAAAGATGTTATTTGCCTCTCCTGTGTTGAAGAAAAACAGATTTCATATATGATTTAGTAATTACACAGAAATACAAAGAAAATCTGTACTCGTTCTAGTAGAAGCAAATAACTCTGTAAGGTCTTATATAATAGCTATGTCCTTTTGTTGCCAGAAATTACATTAAGAATTTTAAAAAATTATAGAAAAAGCCAAATGCATTCTATGCAAATAATGTCAATTGTTAAGAGCGGTTCTTTTTACCCAGAGTTCAGACTTTTATGATCTTTACAAAAAGACAGACACGCTATTGAAGGATAATGACAAGCCAGCACTTTTCTCATAAATATTTTAAAATGTGAGAAATTTTTTCTACTTTATAAAACCTGTTATTTTTGAAGCAGAAATAGGGAAAAAACTTCCACAAGTTTACAGAGCTTTGTGATAACACTTCTCATGAAATTCCAGAAGTCTTTATACAGTGCATATGGTGTAGTTATGAGCTTTCTTCACCAGCCACTAGTTATTAGCTAATCTATAGCTAAGGAGTGAAGTCACTAAGTCTCTAATTAAATACCACGACACTTTGAAATGGTAGATTCATATATGCACACGTATTCACACTTCTCTTTTTGTCCCACCCACTTATTTTACTATTGGCTCTTTACTGCTTCTTCCCACTCCCTTCCCCATAAAAACTGTGCATAAGCACAACTGGATGACAAAGGTTGACACACCAGATCAAAAGATTCATCATGCAGATCAGAGCTACATTTACCTGTTCTGCTGAGACTGAAGACCTGAGACTGTTGTTGCTGTGTACTATTTTTTGCCCAGAGGTAATTTTTTCATAACTGCACACAAAACATTAAAAGCACCCAAAAAGAAGGCAAAGCATACATTCAAATCAGCATTGTATATACAATTACTTATTAATTTCAGAGTAAGTAATATTAAATGAATATTCTCAATGCAGAAAAGTAAGGGTCCTAACACCACAACACCAAGAATATCTAGTAGAAGGGAAACTCATGGACAGCCAGCCTATATCAAATGCAGCTGTACTTGTTCACGTGATTGTCCCAAACCACTCTTCCTTGTCATTGTCCCATCCTTTTCTCCCTTTGTAAATCACAAATTGTAACATTTAAAAAGTATTTTAAAGTGTTTAAGTGTATTTTAAAGTTAATTTAAAATTAATTCTAATTTGTTAAAAAAAAAAAAAAAGTACTTTAAAGCAGAAAAAACCTGACTGAAACATTTAATACAGGTAACACAAGTATTGTATTTGTGGAATAATTTTAATTCTGAAGTAGCATAACTGAGACTGTAAGGAAGCCTGTAAAGACAAAGCAGGTCATCTCCTGGCTAACAAAAATGAGCAGAAACCAGGTAAAGTCAGCAGAGCCACTTCACATCCCACTCACTGAGCTCCCCTCTCTAGCCACAATTATGAAAGCCCGTAGGGCAATCAGCATTACAGCCATTGACAGAAGATACCCTAGAACTAGCATCTGATCTTCAATGAAATGCTGTAAAATGTTGCCTGAGGAACAAGCAGTGACTGGGGTTTTGTTTGTGTGTTCCCTTGCGTGACAGCTAGCATTCATTCCCAAATGCATCATTAGCTGAAGTTTGCTCATGGCAAAAGGACATCTTCATTTTAAGAGCAGTACAAGTCTTTCAAATGGTGAGATGAAGACTTGGTCTCACTTTGCCAAGCATTAGGCTGTGCTTGCCCCTGACTGTGAAAGCCAAGTGAGACATAGCATAGTGAAAGTGGACCTCATCCAAAGATGATTGCTCTGTGAGATACATGTGATCCTTCAGAATGACACACATTTAATCCCAGGGGCTGCTGAAAGACAACATCCTTTCCAACACTTCTTTGCAGCCAAGGCAATGTACTCCCACAGCTAAATCAGAGGCTGCAGTGTAACTAAGGCCAACTAGTTAAGATGTTTATTGATTAATGAACAAACCATGAGAAAATTGGTAGAGCAGCAAAAGGATAAATGATTTTGGCAACCATAACAATTATATAATAACACAGACTATTATGCTTGACTATAAAGCTGATAATTACAACTCGTAAGTGTAATGAATCACATACCTGAGCACTACCGAATTGCAGTTCTGTAAGTACAGAAGTGCAAATCTATTTCCCTCTACATCAAGTCTGGACAGCACTTCCATAGAGCAGGAGGTTCCTCTGGCATCTTGATGAGCCAGGACATCAAGTCAGAATCACTTCTGGCTGTTGGCATCCACACTCCTGACAGTTAGGATCTACTCTTTTATTCTCTCTGAGTTCAGACTCACATTTTTGCCATACTTGCACCCTTGCTGTCCTCCTAAGCTCCTCCCAACAACATATTCCTATTGGCATTTTCCTTATTTCTCCCAATTTTTTCATATTACACAAATTCATTATTTCAAGTACCATTTCTTAGCCAACATTTGTCTTACTGACAGGATTACGTCAGCGTGAGTGGCTTTGTGCTCAAAGTTCCCACACCATTGTCCAGATCAGACTGACCAAATTCTGTTTACCTTGTTCAGTGACTGAGCACCTACTTTAATTTAGACTTGATTCCCCTGCCCGGTTCTTGTTGCACACAAGCAGGTTCTCACCACACGCACTGACTGTTTACATAGCCGGTCAGCAGAGTAACTTGGTTTTCACACTTCTACTGTGGGCTGTCACTGACCCCCATAGGACCTTGGCTGCTGCAGAGCCACGTGCCCCATGGGACCTCTGCTACATACACGTACACAAAACAGTTTGGGCTTGGTCAGATGCAGCAGCAATAAGCACTCAGGCTTTAATAGAAGCATATTTCTGTCACTATAACCAAGAAAAGGTGGGGTTTTTTTCAGTTCAAATGTGACTGCAAATCAGCATAAGCACTATCATGTGCCTAACTCAGACCTCATTTCCATCCTCTCCATCTTCATTGCAAAACGCAGTGGCTCTTCAGGCTGTGAAAATGATCTTCAAAGATTGAAGGTATTTCTCATTTTGCACCCTCTTCATATGATTGATAGGATTTTTCTCCTTGCCCTCAAAAGAGGTCACCAAATCGGTCTTTCTTCTACCAGCTGCCTCAATTTTGCCCTCGATCAACAGCTCACCAATGAATTACTATTCTTCATAGGCTTCCTTCCAACTCTAAAATTGGGATGGTCAAGCTTTGCTTTGCTTGGCTGGTTTGTTGGTTTTTTTAAATTCTGAATTCATCTTTCTTAAGCATGCAGGCTTCATTTTTAAACTAAGATTTTACAGTGCTCATTTTCCTAAGGCATCAGTAAATAACACTGTATTATTTCATGGTCTGGTTTGCTCAGACTGAGTTTTGCAGTTGCAAACCTCCTTATGCCTATAAGCTCCCTGAATTACACTTTAAAAGGCTATTAAAGTTATTTGATAAGTGTATAGAAGGAAAAGATTCTTTCTTTCTTTTTTTTATTTTATTTTAAAGAACACCCTCTGGCACAGTTTTTCTTTAAATTCCAAATAACTTCTTGGTGGACTGAGCAAAACAATGTAATTACAATGATTGCTTTTCTTGTGCAACTTTTTTGTTCGGTGCCAGAGGAAAACATTCAGCTTGTAAGCATCCACTGTATTACACATGCTAATACAATAGATATCTTCTCCTTTTCTCCTAGGAAGTTACCTCACCCATGTAATCTCTGGTAAAATTCCATGTAGTGTGTTTGACTTTGCTGTAGAAGTAAGATATCCCTCAGGTTTTGTCTTGCAGGTATAAGTTGCCTCCCCTCCTCCCAAAAATCCCAAATAATGCAGAAGTGCTTTTTCTTGCCGTGCCAGAGAAAAGCCTTTGTGCTCATGCTGCAAAGTGCACTGTATGCACATCCCAGCACATGTGTTTTTTTCAACCTAGAGGTGTTTCTGATGGCAC
>JANHGB010064456.1:0-23722 GCA_026283785.1 Coracopsis vasa | reverse complement strand
CCCCCCCCCCCCCCCGAAGTTTTCGTCTCCTTTAGTTCCCTACCTCATCCCGGGAACGCTTGTGCTGCTGCTAGGGAGGGGTTGGGAATGTACAGATAGACAAATGAGGGAGGATGGGGTTGCCTCTTGTCCTGGGAGTGAGATGATGGATAAGCAGAACTTAATGGCAAAGCTGTACTGTGAGTGGTAAAAGAAGTCTTTGTCAGATGAGTACTTGTAAAAAGAGCTGCAGGCTTAATAATCAGAGGTTAGTGTTCTCAGTCCAGCCCATCCCTTGTACTGCAAAACCATTATGGTACTAAAAGAGTCTGTGTGACTGTTCTTAATGATCTCTGCGATGCTCGTGCAGAGTGGAAAACAGCACAGAATAAAGCAGTTATCTCACTAGAGAACTTAGGAGGAAGATCGAGGTGGAGAAAGCTTCGAATCCACTTTCACAGCACTTGCATGGTGTCAGAATTGTCCAGGTCTAGCTCTTTTCCTTCCTGGACCCTTTAAGTAAGGAAGAAATCCCATAAATAAGTAAATCAATAAGGAATTTAAGTGGCATTAAAGTAGGCTTTTTTGCCTACAGATTTTTAACTCTTGCCATACTGAAGGTCTCTAGTTCATAAGGTTTTTTCAGAAGAGCCCTTGCCAAGTGATGTGATAGAGCCTGTCACAGCTGGCCTGGAGCACAGCAGCTTCAAAGGCCCTGTTGGATACCACCTGCAGACAAGTACTCCTGTCCTGTGGCCTGTATTTAGTACAGCACGTGTTCACATGCCTGCTATGTGCTATACGTGAATATAAGCCTTGCTAGGAAAGAAAACTGCAGGGCTTGTTGCTGGAGACACAGTGCTGGATGGAAACACTGGAGAATTTAGCAGCATCCAGTATCTTGCCCTTTGCTGTTAGTGATTGTTTGTGTAATGTATCCCCTCCAGTATTGTCTTCTTTCTGGAAAATGGAAGGGGGACAGCCTATATGCTGTTTTGATATGCTTTTAGCTGGCTGAATGGGAAATGCAAATCCCAACTGATAAAATGGAGGGGAGGGATAGCCGTGAATTTGCCCAAGATCCAAATGAGTAAATCTTGAGATTTGTCTCTAATTCAGAAATAATTCAATATTGACCAAATGGGTGCCATGTCTTCAATGGGGTAACATCTGGAAGAGGCCAATATTTAGGGTTTTTGCCCAAAGCACATTTAGTCCTGCTCTACTGTTTAGTGAAAACGCCCAATGCAGATGCCACTGGAGCCTCATCTCGTGGAATAACGCTGTAATAAAGAATGTGGTTTTCTTGTGACAGTCTTGACCTCTTCTTATGAAAGTAACACACAACTCGGTATTTTCATGGTGTGTAAGTGAAATGTATAATTTTTTTTTTTCAATAAAATGCCATTTCCTTTCCTAAATGTTTGGGTTTTTTTTTTCCTTGGTGATATGTCTCTTCCCTCAGTTAAGTGGAAGTTCCCAGGGATGGTAACTGTGGGATTCATGTGCTGGCATTTGCCGCCCACTCACAAATGCCTCCTGTAAGTTACCTCGAGGTGAGCCTTGTGCCTGTCCTGCTGCGTGTTAACCTCTCCTCTGCTTGCCGTCCACCTCAGGGAAGGAGACTTGAGGTGCTTCCGCTTTCCTCTGCAGCCGGCCGCAGCTTTCCTCCCAGGAATCCCATACAAGAAAATCTCACTCCCTGAGGCAGTGCCTTGCTATTAACTGCCAACTGCCCCCGAGTTCTTGCAGACCTAGGCAATTTCAAATCATTATTGTGAAGAACGCCTAAAACCCAGAAGGAAAGTATTTAATCCTGCTTGCGCTGGAGTATTTCAAAACCCCAGCATCAGGAAGAAGGACAGGTAAAACATGCTGGATCCACCTGGGAATTTGAGGTGTTTAAGTAGCCTCGGCAGTTACTGAGGTTTCACTGGGTGTAAATGCTGTAAAGACTGGGCAGTAAATCTCAGTCCAGCGTCAGAAGGGGCCTGGCCTGACAGCTGCTGCTGGGTTAGGTCTCCTGAACAGCAGGCCAAAAAGAGAGGCATGACAACAGGTACATGTCTTCTTGATCGTGGCCTAATTTATTGGCATTTTTGCAGTCGTTCTCACAGTGCTCGTAGCGGTCTCCACTGCGAGTGTCCTTGCATCCACATCTTCCAAAGGACACTGGTTGTGCTGAATGTCTGGAAGCCAGCTGGACTGCAGTCCTTACCGCATGCAGATATACTGCCCTACTGAAGAGCCTAATCCTAACTTCTGCAGGAAACAACTCCTAGCTACCTTATCTATGCCTACCAAAACGATCCTTAAGTCCTACACATCCAAGCGTCCTCTCGGAGGCACTGCCCGCTCCCACGGCCGTGTGCAGCGGTGTCACGAAGCTGTTCTCGGGAAGCGCTTGGAGAATGCCGACAAGGTCCCCGCCGTCCCCCTTCCTCCTCAGAGATGCCGACCGCAAGAGCGGGCTGGACGCGGCGTGTGCCTGCGCTCTGCCAGGGCCGCTCTCCTCTTCCTGCGCAGCCACAGGAGCCCCAAGAGCATGAGCAGGGCGTCGGCAGCGTGCCACAGCCCGCAGTGCTGCCAGAGAGCGAGGAGCGCGACGTCATGGAGCCCGCGCGGCTCCTGCCTCTGCTGCTCCTGCCTCTTCAGCTCCATCCGCTGCTGCAGCCACATCACCTGCTGCTCCAGCTCCGCCTCACGCTGCCGCAGGAGGGTTCGTGTGCTCAGGTCTGGCCGGTCATTAACCCTCAGCGTGTACTGCAGGATGCTCAGCACGGTCAGGATGCGGGCGATGCCCAGAGCCATGGTCTGCAGGAGGAGGGAGAGAAGGGGCTCAGCAGGGCTGGCCGGGAGGGAGATGGTGGCTGGCACAGCAGGGCAGGAGATGCAGGGGCTCAGAGACGGCTGTGACAGGGTACAAGGGAGCTGGCAGGCAGCAAGGGGAAGGCTGCTGACGGGTGCACCATGAGGGCACGTCCTCACAGCCCCTCATGGTGCACTCATCATGGCTGCCAGCCCCGGCCGGGCCCCTCTGCGCCCAGCCCTGAAGGCAGCATTATCCCTCCTCCATGAGCTCCCTGCGGTGCCTGCACCCTCACCCCGGCCTTTGAGAGCCTTCCGTGGCCCAGCACTTGTGGCGCGGCCCTCATCCAGCCCGCCCGCCCCACTCCCCGCTGTCGGGCTCCTGTCTGCCTCCATGGCACCCAGAGCAGCAGCATTGAGGAGCCTGTGGGCAGAAGGTGTTGGTCACACTTTCACACCTGTGCATGCAGCAGGCACACTCCAAGGTCTGCTGGAGAATTACATAGCAGCGTTGCACCCAGAGACTTGCGGCAGCCCAGCCTGGTGCGAAATCAGGTGGCCATTTATCAGAACAGTTATGGAGGCTTATCTAGTAATGGTCTCATTACAACTGTCTCTGATGAGGACAAAAAGCAAAGAGCAAATAAAGACCAAGCAGATCCTTTCTCCTGGGGAACAACCTGCTGAGCCTCAGGGTTGGGCTCCCAGTCCTAGTTCCCCTCACAGCTGCTGCAGCTGCTGCAGCAGCATAGGGGAAGCAGCCTTCAGTAGGGACAGAGCAGAGCAAGTTCTGCTGAGGCCTCCCCGAGGGCTTTGCTCCTTGTCACCCCTGCCAACCGCTTATTGCATTGGTGCTCTTTCAGACAACAGAGGTGTGGTGTTGCACGGACCCCTTCACCTGCAGCATCAGTAGAAGCGTCCAGGAGTTGATAACGTTGTCCTTGTGGGCGCTCAGGTCCTGGTAGGCACTGCCCATTCTTATGGCCGCTTGCAGCCCTGTGACAGATGTGTCCTAGGCAGCCCAGGTAAAGGTGTAACTACAGTAAGTCTGGCATGAAGAGCTCGCCCCGTGCAGTCAGGCGTAGGAGTGGTCCTCTCCTGCAGCTTTCTCCTGTTCCCCTGGTGGTTTTCAGCTCCATAGTGGTACCTCCCATACCAACAGTTTCCCAAAGCTTTGAATTTGTTGTGAACAACTCCCTGGTATTGCTGTCCACGTTTCTGAGATCTGTGCTGTACCTACAGATGGTGTCAGGTCTGCAGCTCTTTCCCATTTCAGGTCTCTCAGTTTGTATTGTTCTTGCTGATCCATGGGGCTTTAAGTGCTGCGAGCCCCAGTCAGCCTCCCGGAGCCTTCTGGTACCCTGAATGTTACTCTCAGGCTTTGAAGAAAGAAGCCTGTGGCAACCCAAGCAAAGGCAGCCCAGCGGTCTGTGCTTGCGCACCTTCTGCAGGCTGGTGGGAGCTGTGCATGCTGCCCTCCCAGAGCTCTCCTTTAGAAATGGAACAGCTACATAGCTCCTGCCACTGCTCATAAATCCTGATGCCTCTCTCACCTGGTTCTTGCAGGTGTAACTGGGGGGAATGATGATAGTGACAGATCACTTTGACACCCCAGAGACTGTTTGACCCTAAATTACTTAAAAGTATGTTCAACTCTACCCCATTTTACCAGCTTTCGGGTATACTTTAAAGACCTACACCCGCTAGTGATATGATTGGTTTCAGCTAGTTTTGTGATTGCTGGGGCATCCAACTGTGCCAAAGGTGAAAAGTGCACTGTGAGGAAGACTGCTTACTTCATCTTGAAGACCCCCCTGCCCACATGAGGAAGACTGCTTACTTCATCTTGAAGACCCCTCTCCACGACCGTTGGAGGGCAGTGTGCAAGCACCAAAAGGGAGGAGACTTATAATGAGTACCTAAACTAATTGTAATATCCCTGCCACACTCTCGGGAACCTAATGAATATGCATGTTTGTGTATAATAAATATCTTCTTGCTTAACCCCTGGGTGTGCAAGTTAGGAGGAGCGATCCCCCTTGCACCCGGCGCCGTAATAAACATACCTGCTTTATAAATCTCTCTGAGTTGTAGAGTCTGATTCCGTGCTTCAGCAGCACCCTGGCCCCGTGGGAGCCTTACCAGGAGATGTGAATGAACAGAGTTTACAGCAGTTCAAGCCCCAGCCTCAGACCCAGCCCAGACATAACAAACTTTGTTCATCACTTAAATCACAGCATAAGTCTGCAGTAGTATTCACCTAAGGTCTTTTTGAATTTGAATTTTGAATTTGAATTTGTTTTGAACAACTCCCTGGTATTGCTGCCCACGTTTCTGAGATCTGTGCTGTACCTACAGACTGGAATTATCTCGCGGAACTTAAGATGGGCGCAGGTACATTCAGTAGTATGTGTGTGTGTGGGAGATATACAGTTGCTCTAAAAATTTTGGCAGAGGGAATATTTGCTAGAGGGAACTTTATAGAAATAAAAGGGGCAAGGGGAGGAAAAGATGAAGAAAATGCTGTTTCTCTGATCCATAAAATACAGGCATAGCTGCTTAGTTGGGATAATTCAGACTCTTTCCATTGAGTGCCTTAGAGACATGTTCCTTTACAAGAGATAAGAAGCTGGCTCCTAATGCAAAAACTATTAAACGAAGGAGTTAGAGCCATGTCACTGTTGTTTTGAATTCACTGTCCCTATCTATCTGCGGTGTGTTCTACACTTATATGAATTAACACTAGACTAGAAACTGAAGTCTAGCAAACCCTTGCCTCCAAACTTAGCTCTGAGCCCAGGGGTAGTCTTGTTAGACATTACAGGGGTGAAGGTGAGAGATGGGGGGACAACAGGACATCTCAGGAGATGCAGAAGAGGAAAGAATTGAAAATTCATGCATTTTCTTATGCTCTTTCTAGGCAATTGTGATAGGAAGGCATCTGTAGGAATAGCTGGAATGCAGAAAACACCAGTAACTTGTTGAACCAAATTAATGCAGGTGCTGCAGAAGAAGGCATTGGCTTTCAAACTTTTACAGTTGAAGTCATAGCTTCATTTCGTGTTTTGTATCCCTTGAGTCACTCTTATTTTTCAAAAACACTGTGAAATTAAAAACTCTCCAAATCTGTGCAAATACTGCTTCAATCTGGGGAAGATGTAGGAAAGAAGGGGAATGAGAAAGGGAGAAAAAAGGCCTGGGATAACATCCAGAACTATTTGGCTACAGAATTCTTCATCTGCCAAGAGCAGAAGAATGTCTTTCTAAAATGAATAGCACACAAAATGCTGAATGAAATGAGCATAAGAAGCTCTATCAATCAACAATTATTTGGTGAAAGGAGCACAGTTTTTCTGGGCTGACGTGAGCTGACATGCTAAAAATGTCTGTTGCCAAATCTTACATCTGGAGAACTGCTGCTGCATAGTTTGTGGTGATCTTTACAGGTTTTCATTCTGCCAGGGTTCCCTGGGAGACCTGCCTCCTGGTGTGAAGACTGGAGCATGACCCCCAAAACTGACCTAAAAAAGATGAACTACAATGCTCACAGTCAGGTTTTGGGGGTACTCTGGGCACTGTAAGTAGGAGAGAAATGACACTTGTCCTCATAATCAAAATACTGTTATTGCAATCGTTTTCATCCTCCAAGGTGTGTGGGACATGGTGCTGCGGAGCAGCTGGTTTTCACAGGTCTGCAGACTGTGGGTGTTGATGTGCACATTTCTCACCCTAGTGAAAATGAACATTACAAAAAAAGTGGATATACCCTAAACCACACAGTCCTACAGCAAGACTCGTTGCCTTTGAGTTACAGAAGTCAGTTCTAAACATGCAGAAGTCAGGAAAAGCAAAAGTTAAGTTTGTTCTTGGAAACTGTTACTGGCCGTAATCAGTATCTGCTGCTTTTCTCCAAGGAACAAGGATGCTTATAAAATGAAGCCATGCACCATGCTTTCATTCGTAAAACTGTACTGTTTTCAGTTACATGCTTGAAATGCTTTCCAACTCTTGGCCTGGTGATATGGATAAGAAAAAATTCCTACCTTTCTCAGAGTTCTCTTTAGTTTTATGTTAACAAAGGAGCTCCAGCCACTGCCTTATAGCAACTGCCCTGGCACCACACACCATCTCTGGGGCTGCTCAAGGGGAATGTGTGTGAGGAAGTGAAAATGTAAATGGGGAGGCAAGGAGATTTCTAGAGCAGCTGCCTTGGCGTGGCTTCCCGTCAGCTGCACTTGGCAGCTTTCACATGGGCTTAGCTATGGACAGCAAGGGCTGGAGAGCAGGGTTGGAACCAAAATAAGTGGACAGATCTTCTCCTTTGCATTGCAGGTTTTGGACAATGCATCCTTTTTCTCAGAAAAGTACTGGTAAGAAATATGCCTGCCACTAAAGAGGCCAAGCAAAACAAAAGATGCAGGATTTGTGACGCTCTGTTTTGGCCAGCTTTCCTTCTTCAGGGTTTTGCTGAAGTATGAAGGCCATGGCAGAGCTGTAATTGGTGCACTCTTGAAAACAGAGATGCTAGAAATAGCCAGAGTTTGAAGTGGAGGGGATGTCAGAGTTGTTTGGGGTTCTTTTAGTGCTACTTGTGGTGAACAGAATACTAATTAGTCTGGGTTAAACAATATTATTTGGTCAGATAGTTTGATAATTGCAGCATGCTGCTTTATTTTTTATTTGCCTTCCTCTACAAGTCCCTTTCTCCATATTTTCCCTGGTTCCAGCTTTAGAATCCAGCATGGATTAGCTGCCTAGGCTTTCAGGTGGAGGAAGGTGTCTGTTTTAATTGTTCCAGGTTTGTCTCCTTTGTCCTAAATGGAATGGACAGATCTTTGTGTGACATGGTGTAGTATGAGGTGTCCCTGCCCATGGCAGGGGGGTTGGAACTAGATGACCTTAAGGTCCTTTCCAGTCCAAACCATTCCATGATTCTATGATTCTGTGCCCCCTTGTCTTTTCCCTTGTCTTTGTTCTGCGTGGAACAAGAGCTGTGTGGTGTTTGGGATGATTTTAATGAAGAAAAAAAAATAGAACTGGGAGTTAATATGTAGACTGACCATGTGCTCTGTGCAGGGTGTGCATTGGAAGGGACTTCATTAAGCAACAGGAGATGGTTATATTGGCATCTCACAGATAAAGAAACAGCTTGGTAGCCCACCTCTCCCCAGGCACATAGGCTAGGTTACCTTGTACCTTGGTGCCGGCAGTGTTGACTCACCCAGCTATTAAAACATTTTTGTTTTACACTCCCTCCACAAGCACAGCTATCGTACAAAGCTCTGAGATTTTAAAATGTATATACATTTTTGAGTTGTTTTTAATCAGCCTCCTGATTTTTGTATCTTTAAAGGCTTGTAACATCAGGCTTTCATAATTCCTTTCAGTGAAATGAAGCTTTTACCAGGCCTTGTCTTCTCTCTTTAACTCTTTTGGTTTTTATCCTTTTCCAGGCTTTGTGGTGTCTCTCATCTGTCATTGATGAAGTCCCAAAAGTGAATGTTGATAGCCATAAGAGTGCCTTAACCAGCTCGTTCAATGGCTGTAGAATGGCTTTGTTGTCTTCTAGCCTGGCTTTTCTTCCCTCTGTTAGCATATTAATTGTGTTAGCCACTGGATCACAGTTAATCTTTTTGCTATTGTATTAGAATAATATAATAAAAGGGAAAAGGGAAATCAATACGAAAGTCTTCACAACCCATTAGTAAATCAGATGAGCGTCTCAGCAAGGCAGTGAGTAAAGCATTTATTAGACTGTAAGCTTCTTGTATTAAAAACTAATGAGAAATAATAACTGGAATACTCTAAATTAGCTGCACTTATATCTGGCCATAAAAAGGAAGATGCAGAGGAGTCTCTTTACAAGGCTTTTGGGAGAAGGATGATTTGGGAAGTGAAGTTAAATACCTTCCTACCATTAAACATACCCATCAGCGCTGGACATGGGACAGCCCCTCTTTGGTGTTAAAATTTCACCATGGAGGAGAGGGCAGCCCAAAAGCCTGGATCAACCTGAGCTGCTTCTCAAGGTCTCCAGAAGGTCCCTCAGCAGTTCCTTCTGTGCTGACAGAAAGATCTAGCCTGTCCTTCCATGCCTGAAACTGTGACTGTGCTGTGGCAACACGACTCCTGAAGAGGTCTGTGCTAGGATCTTCCTGGAGAGCGCTTTTTCTTCACAGAGGTATTTCTATCATGGGATGGGTGGAATGAGAAGATCTCAGCTCAGCTCCTTTATTTCTTCCCACTCCTTCCCCTTTCTTCTCTGTCTTTTTTTACTCTACAGAAAATAATTTTACAAGCTCTGGAGCTCACACAAGTGTCTGGGCCTGCAGGAGGAATTGCTTCATTATGGGAGGGAAAAAATTTTTGACTCTGCTTCTCTCTTCATAGAAAACTGTCTTATTGACACCTTCTGAGGTTTTTAATGGATTTTTTTGAGTCATGATACTTGCTGGTAGACTTTATCTCATCTCAGTGGTTTATTTTTATAAATTTATAAATTTATAAAAAAATCGTTACACATCCTGTCATGTGTTCCCCGCACCATACCTTTCTTCACAATGAGGAATTGTTCCCAGCAAACACATATGAATTCGTTCTGTGAAGTCTCTTTTGCAAAAATTAACTTGATAACAAGTGGATTGTTGGTCTGCCAAGGTGACTGTCAGTCGTGTTTGCCGACCCTCTCTCATAACTTCCTCTCTGTATGTCAAGCATCACCTGGCTGGAGAGTACATGTGCATTCGGCTGGGTACAAGGTAACCACAGCAAGGCCAGTTCTGAGCAAGCTGCTACTGCTCCTCCAGAACAGAAAAACCACAGCAGCACTCATGTGGTCCAGCCACCTTGAGTACTCGATAAGTTTCTCAGGGCCTTTTGCATCCCACGCTGAATTTGTGCAAGGCTAGCTAGCAAGCTAGAGAATTTAAAGACACTGACCCATAAAACATCCTGCACTCTCTACAGGTGTCAAACTTCAGGGGGCTGGAGGGGCTAGCATTATAATTTTGTGTTTAGACAGCCCCCATTGCAGCAGGCTTCTGGTCAGTGGGATGGTCATCGCTGCTGCTGTTACATGGAAGGTGAATAATGGTAACGCATTAATGATGCCTTGCAGCAGGCTGACACACAGGCGGAGATGCGACAGATGGTGCACAAAACTAGTTCCTGCTGCCGGAGTGAAAGTAATCTGTTAAAATCTGTAGGTTTTGTCATGTAAGGGTAAATAAAGTGTTTTTACCCTGGGGCAATGAGATCTGGCAGGATAGCAAGTGCTGTGTGATCATGTTTTCAGCGTTAAATGAGGTTTCTTGGACGTTTAATCATATTTATTTTTTGGTGACCCAACTTCCAAGAGATTTTCTGACAGAGCAAGCACTGCAGCTTCTGTTCAGGATGGCGACCTGTCAGACCATCAGCTCTCTGGCTCTATTTGTGTTCCTGTAATGCAGCTGCAGGTTTTCTTAGGCTCTGCTGCTGGGGGCCAAGACATCAGGGATATGTCTATACTTTGTTAGGTATTTTTCATAGTAGTCCATTTTGAGGATTTTAAAAGCTATCCTGCTTGGTCTGCTTCTTGGTGTGGCTGATTTTGCCCAGTTCTGTGCTATCAATTAATCAGTAATTGCACAAAACTGTAACAGCTCACGCTGCAGGAGCCAGGGACTGGCAGAGTGCTCTCCAGCTTTTTTTAGACATCAGTGAACAAACATCCTGTAGCTCTCCCAATTTACTTGAAGGTCTTTCCTGACCATATACAATGCTCAACTGAATCCCTACTTGGAAAAAATAACAATAGCAACAAAAAAAAGAGATAAAGCTGAAGCTGATTAATTTAACGAGGCAGACAGCAAGGAGCAGTCATGAATTAAAAAAAGCAAACCTTGATCATCAAAGCCAAGAACAGATGTGTGCTGGCTCTTCTACAAAAGCTGGAAGTCTGAAATTTAAATGGGTAAAGGCTAAAAATGAAATTGGGTGGAGTTTTAAATGATGATATTGATGTAACGGACATACTAGAAACTCTGAAAATAAGCTGAGCCATGGGATAGTGTAGTTGTGGGCTGTGCCTGATAAAGGAATTGCAGATTATGTTTTCCTACTCTCACTTTAAAAAGAGCTTGGAGACAAACCAGGTAAATAAGTCATCTGTGGCATACAGGTAACAGAGAATCCCTGCAGTCTGAAATACAGTGCCTAAAGGGGAAGAATATTGAACAGAGGGATGCTCTCAGCCACCTGACCAGGCTGGTGACCTTGACTGAGAAATGGGAAGGGTAATGAGAAAGCATGAAATGGCAGAAAACAAAGGAGATTGGAAGTCTGGGTGATGTCCTGCAGCCTGGGTAAATGTTATGAGAAAGTATGAGGCAGAGATTATATTTGCAGATGCCATAAATAACTCTGTTACAGCAGCTAGGCACAGAACACAACTGAGAAAAGACAGAGCCCGGCTTTGATTTGAACCATGAGAATACAATTGCTGTGGCTGGAAGTATCACCCAAGCATTTTAGCACGGTGACCACAGCACGCTCAAATTCAGCAAGTCCACAGGAACAAAAAAACCTGCAGCAGCCACAGTGTAGACCTTCAGAAAGGACAAAAATGTACAAATGAGAAAACTTCTTAAAAATTAAGCACAGTTAAAAAAGTGCTTGTAGATGTCATGGACACATTTGAAGATTTATTGAAAATTCAGAGTAGGGATATATTATGTATGTGTTGAAAAAAGGCTTTCAAAGTTGGCACAGGTAAAGAGCAAAGTAAAGGAAGAAAAGTATATCTTGCAGAATAGAGGGCAAGGTACAAATGAGAAAAATAAAGGAGAGTACATGTTCTGGGAAAGGAAATGTAAACCCATACCAATAGGTAATAAACAGGTTCTTGGTAGCAGCACACTAAAGGCATGTAACTAATAACAAGAAAATTTTCAAACATGTCAGAAACAGAAGGTTGCTGGCAGAAACTCGATATAGCTGATAAATGATCAAAGTGTAAAAGAAAGGCAAAGCAATAGCAGGAAAGCCAAACAGGTTATTTGCATTGGTGTTCACTATAATGTAGTTCAGCGGAGTTGTCATACTAAAAACTTTAATTGGGCAAGTCTGATGAAAGGTCTCAAACTGAAATGACATTAAAAGCCTTTTTAAAACAAACCTATGAAACCTAACAGATCAACAGGACCAGATGGTACTCACGCAGGAGTTTCAGAGCAGCTCTGATATGAAATTGCCAAACTATTAACTGTGGCGAATAACCCACCGCTTAAATTAGTTTTGCTTAAATTAGCTTCAAGGTTAGAGGAAGTGAGACATGTGATGCCCACTTCTGAAAAGGATCCTAGAAGAACTCAACTATATGCTCAAAAATCTGATTTTCATTTGAGGGGCATTTGTGAGAAGCATTATAAAGAAAAGAATTAGTAGACATATGGAGAAATATAAAATAACAGAGAAGAGTCAGCACAGCTTGTAAAACATTGTAAACCATGGCTCATAAATCTGTTGTTAGGCCTTTTTTGCAAGAATCAGCATGCGCATAGATGAATCTGATCCAGTAGACACAGTGTACTTGGATTCCTCAAAGCTTCTGGTAAAGTCTCTTCCTTAAATAAACCAAGTTGTCATAAGGGTGAAGGTTGTCTTACAGATTAGGAACTAGTTTAAAGACAAGAAACTAAGGGCAGGAATATCTGTCAATGTGTACGGTAGGGCAGGGTCACCACTCAAGGTCATACAGGCATGTATGGTCACAGGGCAGCTCAATACACTCATGAGCTGACAAAATTTGCCCACGACATGCAGTGACTTGAAACAATCAAAATCAAAACTGCTTGGGAAGAGTTACAGAAAGATCTTGAGGTTCTGAATAGCTTGAGAATAAAATAGCGGATGACAGTCAATGTTATCAAGTGCAGAGAATTAGACTTAATTTTAGTGCACATAACTTTACATGCACAGTGGTGGGCCTGAAGAATTACCACTGAGGAAAACTATCCTGGTGTTCAAGAAAGTTTCAGCTAAACCCACAGCAGTTGTTGAAAAGGTAAATGGGCGATTAAAAGACAGCAGGAAAGAAAAGAGGGAATAAAGTGGGATGCCATTCTGTAGACCCATGGAGCGCTGTCATCTTGAAAGGTTCATGTTGCCCTGCTCTTGTCATCACAGGAAAGATGTAGGAAGAACCTGGAAAGACAGAGAAAAAGGTGGCAAAGCTGGTGAGAGCTGTGGAGCAATTGCTAGATGAGTAGGAATGAAAAAGACAGACAGTTCAGTCTGATAGAGACAACTAGCGAGAGAAGATATGATAGGGGTATGTAAAATCAAACACACCACAGAGGAAGTGAATAAGGAGTAATTACTTGCTCTGCTCATATTCAGCAGCTGCCAAATCACTTGGATGCTGCTAGCCCTTCACAGAGACATGAGAGGTTGAGACACAGCCTTGTTCAAGACCACACAGTGCAACTGTGGCAGAAACAGCCACTTAATCTGTCTATATGTCATTTCCCACATACCTAAATTAGGATTTTTGTGTGAAGTACTGAGACTTTTGAGATAATATTGTGACATGCATGCAGATTGATCAGGAATCCTGAATGACGGTGAGGTTGAACTGGCTTGCAAGTTGGATGAGGACAAGAACAGCAACAATCAAAGTGCCTCTTATGCCTTGGCCAGAGCCAAATGCAGTTCTGTATCCTGAATTCAGGGGTTGAGCTCTTCCTCTTGTCACTGGATCTGTAGAAAAAATTTTGGGTTTGAACTGACAATTTTGATCTGAAGCTGAACTTCGTGCTTCTCTGACTGTGTGGACATACATAAATTGAAAACTGGGCAGAAGCGAATGGGTGAGGGGTCATATGCTGCAGAGGGAATAATACTGAACAGGTGACTGAGATGCTTATCAACTTTATAACAACATTTATTCCTAACACTTTTGCTTTATTACATACATAACAAAAATGTTGCTTTAATATTTGAGAGTGGATGTTCCAGCTGATGCTGGGAGACCTATGTTTACAAAGTCTGTTCCTCTGCAAAGGACTGTGTGTTGTGTTTCACTTCTCATGATAGTTCACAGAAAGGGTCAGAGAGAGAAAAAAAGAGAGGAAAATAAGGTTCAGCTAGTGAGTCTTCACTTCCCACTGCAGTGTCATTTTTGCTGTTTACATTCAACAAGCATGCTAGCTCAGGGGTTGTGTACTGCAGGAAATCTTGTATTTCCCATCAGAAAGAAGTACCTGTGAGGAGAGTGACAAAATTAGGGTATATGGATAACTAACTATTCAACTGTATGAAAATCAGTGATGGGAGGGTATCATCAGTATTGAAGTATGATTGATTGAACAGTGCTGGAAGAGAAAGTCCCCTGACATCCATCCACTCTATGTCCTTTTCTCTGTTACTCTGGAAAAGCACCTTGCTCGTTCAGTACTCTGCTCATTTCAGCGTGACTCTGTGGGGAGTGAGACACTCTTCAGCTCATGGAAAGGCAGACTTGAGCCGTTCAGTACTGAAAGCATCATTCCTTTGATATGTACAGGTCCAAACATAAGTTTTCAGGCATTGACTGGTGCTCATGCTTCCTAATGAGGCTAATCTTGGGCATGTAACATGCCAGCGTAATTAGAGGAGTAAAGAACAGTCAGAAACAAGAAATCAGTTCCCAAGCTACACTGCAGGTTGTAATTTTAACCAAGTTTGGTTTGAATTCTTACCTTTCAGTGCTGCCTCTTAAGAGGTCTGTGACTCCCAGTGTTTCCAGGGTGAAGTTGGCTGTTGAGGTGTGCTTAAAAGCTTAATTTGAGAGTGGGCTTTGAAAGATTTGCATCTTTGATTTCATGACAATGCAGAGGTTGGCTCTGAGTAAATAGGGAAAGATGTTTAGGAGAAGGCTAAGGTCATAAGAAGAGGATAACAGCCACAGGATAGTCATTAAGAGTAAGCATACAGCCTATAGCAAGACTGATGGCTTCAGATTAATAAAGTGCAGAAAGAAATTAAAAATTGCCAAGAATCAAGCTGGGATAAATGTTGCAAAGGATATTAAAAGAAATAGTAAAAAACCCTAGACAACCAGAACCCAGCAAAACCGATGTACAAAAATCCAGATATCAGGAAAGTGAAGAAGTGGGACTGTCACATGGTGAGGGCAGGATGGAAATTAATACAGTCAGTTTGTCACCAAAATGAAATGGATATTTTCTTTTGTTCTCAGCAGAACCAGCAAGGAATACAAATAAGGAAAAAGCAGGGTGACTGGTGGAAATGGGAGCAGAAGACTATCATTTCTCAGGTGAAAGCTGATTAGAAGCTGCTCAGCATGCTTATTTCCACAAAACGTTGGGAATAGTGGTGTCTGAGGTTGGTGAAGAAATGGCACACAAATTCTGAACATCCTGCCTTAGGGCAAAGGCAAAACAAAAAGAAAGGACCCATTGAGCTGATCTGACAGTGCACAAGACTTTAGGTGGTTTGTTTTTTTGTAATGGTAAGTATGATGAGAGACATAACAGTATTATAGCAAAGCTAAACATCCATCACATTTACATGATAGCACACTATCCTGACAGCTGTCTTGAGAAGATGGCTGTTTTCCCTGGCCAAGGAAAATACCCAATTGGAGTGCTGCAGAGTATGATACTGTATTAGATGGAAAACTGTAGCTTTGGAGCTGAATGAGAGTTGCCAGAGCAGCCAGTGACCAGCTGGGAGGAGGAAATGGGCTGGACTGAAAGGGGAACAGGGATGCTTTCCTCATTCCTAGTTATTCCTAGGTGTCCATCCTAAGAATACAAACAAATTTACCCAGGGCTGATCTCTGTGATGCTGGTACACACAGAAAAGAGAGAAGTGCTGTGCCTTGCAGGTGAACAAAAGCAAGATGGGGCTGTGGAAGGCAAATCCTGTAGTCACAGGTGACTCCCACATTTAGGCACTCATCAGCACCTCATTCACATGGTTTTGCTCTTGGACTCTAAGCTGAGGGCTGGCAGAATTTCCATTCAAGGATATTTTAAATCTGCCTTTCTTCCTTTTTCCCGTAGAAGTGATTTTAGAAGGCTTTCTTCCAAGAGCGATAGGTTTTGAGGGCATTGTTCTTCAGGAATTCTTTATGCAAGAGTCTTAAAACTTTGCAGAAACATTTTACCATTGTTTCACCTTTGACTTCTTTTCATCAGTTTTGAGACAGCTCTGAAGAATAAATAGCTGTCAGAACAGGGTGCACACCACAAAGGCCATCAGCAATCCACAAGAACACTTAGAGTGTAGAGCTCTATGGTTTTCATTCACATGTTGGCAAATGTGCTAACACAGTTTTTTTCCTTTCCAGAAGGGAGGAAAGCAGTCCTTGCGTTTCACCCACCTGAATATATAGGACAGCAGAGTGGCCGATCCTGCTGGATCTAAAAGTTCCTGTCTGGTGTCTCTGTTGCTCAGCATTATGCCACTCAGCAGGATCATGAGGCTTGCAGAAATAGCTCTGGTTTTCCATCATAGGCAGCAATATCGTATAAGATTTGCCTCTGCTCTGTTGTGGTTTTGTGTTTGGTTTTGGGGTTTGTTTTAATCTAAATGATAAGACTAGTCCCCCTGCCCCATGACAAAGATACTAATTTTCTAGGCTTTAATTAATTCCTGATGCATTTTAAAGAAGACAAAATTACCTTTAATGGAGAAAACACTCTGAGATTATATAATGGTTCTCTTCTTCATTTTTCCTACCTGAAAACACACTTATCTTCTCTATGCAGAGCATAATTATGCAAAGAATAATGATTTTCCTCTGGTAAGAGAAGACTGAGGTGCTAGTTCAGCTGATCACAAATGAAACCCAGGTGGTCTAAGGTAAAGTCTCCTGTGCTATTGATGTGAGCTGGGGCAGACAAGTATTTGTTTTCTTCAGAGAAGTGTGAGAGGTCTTGCAGAGATTCTTTCTGGGCAATATTCTAATGTCTTAATGTTCAGACTGTGAACCGGCCAAATTGTATAAGCCAGTGGTTTCAGACCAGCCCACTGGTTGGTCTTAAAACGTGTCAGAGCGGTACAAAAAATAATTGAAAGGGTTGAGTTTAACTAAAATAAACCATGCACACACGAATGCATTCTAGTAAAAATGGGAAAAAAAGAAATAGGTGCATTTTGGTTTTGCTGGAAATGAAAGTCCTCGTAGGAGTGATCCTGTGCAGGTGCTTGCTGGTTTTGGCTTTTCTTCCCAAAGAGGAAAGAAGTCTGTTAATTAAAAATTACTGAGCAACACTGCTATGAGTGTCCAATGAGAAAAAAATATCTGGGTTGCAAAGTTTTGTGGCATAGCCTGTTGTTTGTTGAAGCACATTCATTTTCTGATTCTTCAAAGTCCCTTACGCTCTGCTATATATATTTGCTGTGGACCAGCTGTGATTCCTACAATAGCAAAGCTGTCAACAACTCAGCTGCAGAAAACACTCTGTCCAGACCTCTCCCATTTAGCATCCAAATGTTACTCAGCAGTTAAAAAAATGAAACAGCAATCCTTCGCACATAGAAGACGTGTCTCTCGTTGTATCAGCAAGCCTACATCATGTGTCTGATATTTTGAATAAGCAACTTCCTCTTGCGTGGGTTTGCTACCACATGGTGTAAAGCAGTTGCAAGAAATAATATATCCATCCTATTATTCCAAGAATGAGAGTGCTGAAAGGATGTTTCTGTCTTTTGTGGCTCAGGAGTTCTCACCTTCTGAAAATCACTGGGGAAGTGCATAGTTATTTTTTTTCCTTCCATATAACATGAATAATATGGAAGGGAGAAAGATCTTTGTTTAGCCAGAAGTACAATAGCTACCACAGATGACTGTGTGGTCCAGAGTGCTAATATGGATAATGAGAACTCAGTAACACTACTGCATAGCTGAACTACTTCATAATTTACACAAGCTCCAATAAAAGTAGGTAGAACTGCCTTCAGCTTGTGAAAGCATTAACTTTAATGCCTTGGCCAAGCTGAGCCCTGGCTGTACTTCTATTTGATATGTATCAACATTTTCTTCTGAGGTGATGCACTATCATGCATACATAAATATTTAAGATGAAATGTGAAAGTTGCCATTCCTTCTGGAAGGCCTTCATTATTCTGATAGAAATACTCCACTTTTACTGAGCAGAGAAAGCAATTTTCAAAGCCAGAACTTGTTTCTACAAATGCCCTGGCAAGTAGAACCATAAAGCAATTCTTCTTGCTGACTACTGGGAGCAATAAGTATGCATTTACACAGCCTGTTCCTTAACCAGACTGCTCACATTTCTGCAAGCCCATGCTGGTTGCAAACCAAATAGCACGTGTATTATTTGCCTCTTCTTACCAGTAGATAAAGGGGGGCAGTGATGGGTTCAAATATACACAGTCACAAAGCAAGTCTTTGAAGAAGGTGGGTTCAAACGGGGAGGCTTTTCACCTGCTACAAGAAGGTGCAGCAGAGATATAAAGCTTAAAATCCCCCAGCAGGCATACAAATAGGGATTAACGTGGGTGATATTGTGCTTAGACTTTGGCTCAGCTTCTTGCTATAGTACTCCAAGGGGCAGCAAGAAAAACCCTTAGCTTAGGTTTACAGGTAAGAGGGCAGGAAACCGTGCAGGGTCTCAAGATGGTTGTGGAGGTCTTCAAAAGGACAGGGAGGAATGGGGAGTCAGTGCACTTCTCTCAACAACAGGACAGAGGTGGTTAATCCTGGATCCCACTAAGGGAGGAAGGGAGAAGGGAAAAGCCCTGGAGATCCTGGGTAGCTCTGGGTCACTCTGGTGAGCAGCTGGGCACAGCACAGTAGGTCCTACATGGGGAGATCTACCACTTTGTCTCATTCAGTGAGCTCTGCTAGATGCCTTTTTCCTGCTCCAGTTATGACATGTCTCTGTTTTAACTGCTTCCTGTTGAAAGCCCTTTCATGCCTCACATTAAAAGATGGGAAGATGCCCAACAAGATAGTTGCTCTCAAATTACCCTGAATCTCAACTTCCAAAAGAACAGGGAAGAGCCATTGAATCTAGGATTACTCTGTACCTCAAGTGGAGAAAAATGACTGATAACCCAAGAAATGGGGTTTGTGTCTTGTATATAACTATCATGAGATATTGGAAATTATATTAAGCATTAGGAAGACTTAAGTCAAAACAGAGGAGGCACCGAGCATAAGAGGGGACTCTGCAGGAAGTGTCTGTTCCAAAGGACAACTAAAAGAAGATTTCTGAGGGGTTTGGCAGGTCACAGCCTGATGCTTCAGTCATCTTGATGGAAATCTGGCTTCTTGCAGCTCTGGTTTTGCTGCTGTCATCAGATGAAGGCAGAAATGGGAAATGCCTATGAGAAAAGGATCATTTACCTTGTTGCTGTGACAGTTCCCAAACACAGTGGTCTACAGCTGAGATTAGGGTGGGAGAATCAGGATCAGGGGACACAGCCGACCCCTTCCATTAAAGCAGCAGAAGGAAGAAAAGACCTGGGAAATGGAAGAGATGGACTTGGAAAGCTGCCAGCTTTTAAACCCTTTCCATTGCTTCAGATACTCCAGATATAAATACAGAAATAGATATAGATAAGTGCTAAGATAAAAATCAGCTGATAGGTGTAATCATTTAGGAGAGTATAAAGCTATGAGTGAGGGACTAGCTGGTGGACAGATTGGGTCTCAAGAGTTGTGAACCATTTTATTTGTCTTTATGCTTTCCTTCATGTAGGAAACCAATGCAGCAGAACACAAAGTGAGGTCTTAGGGAAACGTAAGGGATGTTATATTAAACAAATATATTCACACTCATTCTTGGCCAGATTTCACCCTCTATGCTCACAACCTGTTACAGTTGTGCACAGTGAGGTAGATGTGCATGCCTGCTCAAGTGGTCTGGCTGAGGACCACATGTATGAAATGCGGAGAACAAGAAACACAGGCTTGCAGATCTTGTTCATTAGTGATGCCAAATTGGGTTTGGACAGGCCTTTATACCCATTAGGAGCCAACTGTTACAGTATCACCCTTTTGCCTCAGAATTTTGCTTATTTCATCCTTCATGAACATTAGCAAAATCTGCTGTGCTTTGCCTGTGCTTCCACTATTGGGGTATCTGAGAGGTATCACCAACAAGAATGGCCTCTGCAATATCCTGTAGTTTTGTTGCCTTCCTCCTGTAGGATCTGCTGTTGACAAACCATATCATCTGTGGTTGTGCCTGAGCACAGGCCTTCTGGCCTTGGCATAAACACCTTCACTAGTGCATCATTGCTGTCAGTTTGTCCTTGAGTACTAGCAGATGCTGCTTTTTTAACCCTGGTTTTGCTGGTTTTTTTTTCTGGTGTTTTCACATACACATTTCCATTTGTGCTTCATTCAAATCACACTTACTTGTGTTACAAACCTCCACAGATGAGTAACTTTTGCTTGGTGGTGGACATGCTGCGTACCTTGGCTTCCCTATCACCTCCCAGTAGATGTTTTAAGAAGTCCCTGGGCTTTTTGTGGGGTTTTTGTGGGTTTATTGATTGATTTTTTTCACCTGGTTGAGGATAATCACCTCAGTTTAAAGCAGTGATTGCAGTGGCTCTGTCAGTTAGGTTCTCAAGCCTGACTGTGTCTATGTGGCCATTTTGCTGGCTGATATAAGGTGAGTTTGTCCATGCTCTGAGCTGCAGCAATGAGCTTTAAGGTCAAGCTCAGTCTCTCAGTAAGGCTTACTAGCTTGGGTACAACACAATGCTGATGAAGGCTCTGCAGCATCTTGTTGTTTGTTTGCCTCTGTGGACAAAGCCCTGAGTGGAAATAGCCTTTGAAAACAGGCAGGAGTGCAGCTGCTTTTCTTTTCCCCTAAGGGATAGTACAAGGTTTGCATTAGGGCGGCTAATGTGCTGAGTTGTCATATCTTTTCAGTCACTGAGATAAGTTCTTGTTTCTTCTTTGCCTTTGTTAAAGAGAGCTTTGCTATCATTGCATGTGGTGGGGGCAGATGAGGTCTGCCAGCTGCTTCTTGCAGCTAAGAGACTTGTAGGAGTACAGGGATGCTTGCAGCTCGGGGACACCTTCATTATCCTATTTGGAGCAAATGACCAATGCCAGTATTTGGTTGGCTTTTACCTCCCTGATCTCTGAGGATTGGGCCCCTGCATTCAGGGCATGTTTAATAAATGACTCCATAGCAGTGGTGCTGGCTGCTTAAGCGATCACTGCCATGTACTCTGTTGCTCTTTGGCCACTTATGCCTACCCCATTTTGCCTTTCTTTTTAACCTTTTTCTGCACTCAGATCAGCTTCCAGGTTTGGTTCCGCACAGGACTGCACAGGCACTTCTGTCAGCCCTGCCTGAGGGGCTGTTACAAGAGGACTGGATTGGTGTTGCCAAAATCCCTGTTTGCAAGCCTCTCAGTGATTTAAGCTATGTGTTCTGAGGAGAAACACTCCTGCTTAGGGGCTGCAGGGAAGGTTAAGGTAAGTAGGCAGCTGTGTTCTGCTCCCTTTGCTTGTGGGGCAGGGACTGTCCAGCAATAGCCAGAGAAAGGTTGGTTCCCCTTGTCAAAGCTCTGCTGAGATACAAGATGGTAAAGGTGATACGACCATCTTTATATTCATTATATTCATATATTCAGGGGGCATGCAGCAGGAGAATTTGTCACCCCCCAGATACCAAATAGTGCTGTCTGCGATGGCTAATGGTGTTGAGGGGCTCTTCTCCAGGTGGTCTACTGGACTTGGAGGGCTGTTACCAGCCTCCCGCCCCCTTTCCCTCTACAGACAACAAACTTAAAGCTCCTCTTGCATAAAGCTGCCAGCCTCTACCAAGCCTTGTTCTGGTGATCAGTGCACAGTGTGGTTTCTGAGGGCTGCCCAGGAGTTCTGCTTTTAGGCTGCTTGCTTAGTTGCCAGTTATGGCAGCTGCCCCAGTGTGCTGCTGCTCAGCCTGGCACCCAAATGCATTTGTGCCTGTACCACTGGCTTGGCTCCTGCTATGGTTCTGCCTTGTTCCGCTGGCCTCCCCCTGACACTGTTCGCTTCGTAGCCCTGTGGCTTTGGTTTCTGACTCACGCCGACTCCACTTTTATTCACCCCCCACGCAGCATGCACAACCTCTCGGCATTATTCCACCTGGCTGATGGTCTGCTTTGTACCTTGTCAAGCTCCTTGACGTCCTGCTCGCTGTTGAGTGTAAGCTCCTGGTCTAATTGCCCTCTTCCTGGGTGGGAAAACCTCTTGAGAGAGTTTTCTAACCACAGTTAACTATTTACTCCATCAAAGGTGTGTATGTGTGGGGGAGTGAGGGCTAATGCATGTGAGGGGCTTGTAAACAAGGTGGGAAGAGAGTGAGGGATGTGCAAGTGGGAAGCAGAGGGGCATGGTGTGTGTATCTTTGGAGCTTGTGCCACCTTCTTGGGGGTTTTTGATGCAAGACTTTTTTATTTCTTTTTTTTTTTTTTAATTAACAAAGTCAAGGGCGGTTTTCGTGCTCGATCGCTTACAAAGCCTCCTTCTTAACATAGCAGTGTGATAGATACCAGATGAGCTCGTGGGAAGAGTCCACTGTTTTTAGAAGTAGGTCCACATGTACATTAAACGAAACTGAGACTTGTGACCTTCAAGTGAAAGACCAAAAGCCAAGCTAAGGTTTGCTTAGGATTTTGTTCAGTGTGGGTTTTGTTGAAATTGTATCTCTGGAAAAGAGGACACACCAACAGTGTCGTGCCACTGGATTGCTTTCCCTCCACTCAGCCCCACAAAGTCAGCAGAGGATTATTACTGACTGCTGTGAGGTTGAGGTTTCACGTGGGAAATTTATCCAACTCGTAAGCTCTCTGCAGTAACCAATAACCCTTAATAAAAATATACATTCTCTGCCCTTTTTAGTCCATGTATTTTAAAGGTACTTTACAAAGGAGAAAACCAGTGTGCAGCTGTAGCAAAATGGAACAAAAAAGACTCCCACAAGTGACAACAATTGAAATTTTCAGATACATTTTCCCTTTTCTCTTGTGTCCGTATTTAAAATGCAAAGCAGGGAAATTCTCTGAGGAACCTTGAATGACAGCCAATTTTAATGCAGAATCCTCCATATGGATCTACTGGGTTGTAGACAGCGCAACCCATATTATCCTCAGAGGAAATATCAGGCCAGCCCCTTCATAGCTGTCTAGCCCTCCAAATTAAACCCTCTGCAAGACTATGCATAAGCAGCCTTACACTAGGAATGTTAAATGGCAATATGTGACTCTGCATCCAACAACAGACTTGCATTAATATTATGAAATTATTGTTTACATTGCAGTAATTCCCAGACACTCCAGTTGAGAGCAGAGCCCCTATAGTGCAGCTCAGTTGTAAATTAAAGTCCAATTTAGGCCCTGGGGAGCATGCTTGCTAAAGCGAAAGGAAGGGTCCCTGCTGGTGTATAGAAGGAAGTTTAATTGGCTTCTGCATGGGTGTGCTGCATTACCTCAGCTGAGGGTACAGCCCAAAGGAGCTGAGACAGAAGGGGCATAAATGCCAAGGGCTTGGGCTGGTTGCACACACAAGCAATGTGTGATTTCCCCTCCCTCTTTATATGTCACAGCTAATGTCATCCCACCTCATCCACCCTTTCCTTCGAACTTCCCTTCTCCAGCTATCCCACATAAGTTCATTGATTGACCTTTCTTTCTCTTGACACGTATGCTCAGCTCCCAAAGGAATGCTTTCCCACCAATGCCTCCTTCAAACAAGACTGCCCTTTGCCCACAGTGGGAACCCTCTCCAGCTGACCCCTTTCCCACCAGAGCTCCTTCCAGCAGGGATTGTGTGGCAGCCAGGGTGGGGGTTCCCATATTTGACACACTTGAGAGGTGGGCCAGTGCCAGCCTCCTAAAGTTCAACCAAGCCAAGTGCAAGGTCCTACACCTGGGTTGGAGCAATCCCAGGCACAGCTACAGGTTGGGCAGA
>JANHGB010064446.1:9180-62272 GCA_026283785.1 Coracopsis vasa | reverse complement strand
TGGCAGGGGGTTGGAACTAAATGATCTTAAGGTCCTTTCCAACCCAAACCATTCTATGATTCTATGACACCAAGTAAGCTGAAATTGTAAAACTATGGTATGCAAACAGAAGCATAAGTACACTTATACAAATTCAATCAGATGATTGTACCACACAGTAGAAAAAAATATAGAAAATATTTTTCAAATTATATAAGAAACTTGCTGTAACAGTACAATTCGAAAAGTATCCCAAGCCTTCCTACACTGTATCAGTGTTTATTCAACTTCAGAGAAAGCAAAGGTATGTGGACTGCTAGAACAATATTTTCCACTATCATAAGGGAATCTTAAGTTTGGATAATTTTCATATAAATAGTATTTTATAAGTTGGTTGTGATCCAAAACAGAGTATTTTAGTAAGTGAACCACTTCATTTTATATACTAGAGCAATTAATTATCCTTTTAACAAAATTGATTGTGGCAAGAACACAATTTTCCCCCTAAGGAAAAGAAAAAAGACCTACAAAATTTTAACCAATTAAAATCAAGGAACTAATAAAATCCAGCACCAATTAACATGCAAAATGTTTTGCCCTTTTAATATGATTTGCTCTAATTCTATTTGAAAAAGCAATACAGAAAAAGCTCTCTGCTGTATCTGGCAAGGAAAGAGAAATAAAAGTAATAAAGGAAGGGATGAATGAAAATGTTGGGGGGGGTTAATGTAGATTTGATACAGTAGTGATAATTTAACTTGGTTCTAAGTACGCTGGGCAACAAATAGCCTCATAAATGTCCTGGGTAAATTCTGAGGATACAGCAAGGAGCCATTTATTGCCTTATAACCTCAACGGCAAACTAAAATTATCTCCTAAATAACAGATTTTCTAGTTACACTGAATTATTGTGTAACTGAGGGGTGATAACTTCCCTGTATCTCTCCCCTGGTTACCAGTAAAAAGAACAACATGAATTAGTTCCAGGTACTGTTAGGTGTCACTATTTTTAGCAAATTCGACTCTGAAAACTTCTCCAAGTTAACAAAATTTAAAATCAGGCTGGATTTGGGGTTCATTCATGTGGTTTCCAGGAAAAAGATAAAGCAATTGCTACCTTCTGATGAGACTCCATACTGAAATTCATCTATGTATCTTCTGGCAAAGCCTCTGAAGTTATGGTGCACCGCTGTGACACCACAGAGTAACAAGTGATGCTGACTGGTGACATCCAAACATCAGCACCTTTGGGGGCTCACTGCTGGTGCAATTAAAGTTGTTGAACAAAAATAAATCTGAAAACTTCATGATATTTTCACCCATTCATGCATTGACCTATCTGTATCTCAGATCTCTGAAGAACACTAGAGAGCTGCACTGGGGGCTGAGCTGCCCCTTGGAGGTGCACGAGGTGATCTCCACAGGCCATGCACCTCCACAGATTCTCCAGCAGATTGCACTCAGTTGTAGTGAATGAGGTAATTAGCTAAAGTGTAGTAAGAGGTAGATATGAGGTTGGTGAGACACTGGAACAGATTGACCAAAGAAGTTGTGGAAGCCCCATCCTTGGAAGTGCTCAAGGCCAGGTTGGATGGGGCTTTGAATAACCTGGTCTAGTGGAAGGTGTCCCTGCCCATGGCAGGGGTGTTAGAACTGGATAATCTTTAAGGTCCCTTCCAATCCACACCATTCTATGATTCTATGTAGGGGCTTTTTGAGAAAACAGAAAAAAGACAGAAATAACTGATAATACAAAACCTCACAGATTACATGGGCATATTAAGTTCAAGAGGTCTTAATGTCTTTGATCAAGGTTCTCTCTCCCTCCAATCATTACCCAATGATACAGAAGCACGCACTAATGAAAACAGTGTTGTCATGCACATTTCTGAACTTAAAGTAAAACCTAGTTCAAGTTTTGGAAGAAGATTTATTTTTACCTAAGCTCTCTCACCCTAAGTTATATGCACGTGCCAGCATTGTTATGATTCACTAATATTTGTGTAATAACTAGGAGTTAACTGTTCTTACAAAATTCTATATATGGAAAATACAATAGCATAAGAAGACAGAACAAAATGCTCTTTGTCTAAAGCAAGTTCAAGTTTGCACTCAGAAATACACAAAGATCTATGACAATAATATTTATCTTTCACTTATCTAGTATCTTAGACATTTTACAATGAAACAAACAGATAAATTAATTCCCAAGTTACAAGAGTAAAACAGTCCAAGTTAGTATAAAAACATAAATAAAATCAAGATACAATGCCAAGAGCTTTTTGGAATGGAGATGATTTTATTTATTTCAAAACAACTAATGCTGTGTTGGTTTGCAGGTCAAAAAGTCATATAGGCAAAAATACTGGCAATGCATCAAGTGCTCTTGAATATGCCAACTGTCCCATGCTTCCTTAAAGGGATGAATTTTCATATAAAAGAATTTTTGCACTTTGAGGTCTTCTTGGCAGCAGAAGGGCTTGTAGGTCTACCTGAATAAAGCAGTAAATCAATAAGCAGGTAAATTTTTGATGCTTGGAATGAGCACATGGGTTGGAGGGAAAGCAAATCTAATTGAGTTTCCCGAGCTTCAAACACTGCTATGTGAACAATCACCAAATACACTGTTTTTTCACATGGCCTGCATGGATTCTGGAGAGAAAGCAAGGCAAGATAGGCAGCATAGGTCTGGTAGGATAAGGGAAAGATGCCTAGCCCGAGGCTTTGGCAAAAAGAAAACCATCTGTGAGCTAAATGTGCTGCTTCTGTTCAGAGGATCAGACTCTCCCTACATTTTAAATATATGGCATTTATACTAAGAAAATATACTGACTCCATGTCACTTTTTATTTTTTTAGCCAAACAGAAAATAACTTCCAAAGCTCCAAGTTATCTTTATTAATTAGTCTAGGAAGCGAGAGTATAACACAGTAAGAGATTACAAAAAATGTCTCGAAACAAGTTTGTTAAAAGCCTGGAAGTAAAAAACCTACTGATCATAAAACTGAATTTATTGGAATTTCATGGCACTCTTGGCATATCTCAGTTCCTCACACAGCTAAGTTTTAGAGATGCCCTTCAGGCCTTGTGGGTAAGAGGTGACATTCAGTCATCTTCTTGGCAGTGAGATTTGCCAAGTAAAGCCACTGGTGCTGTAAGACCCTCCAAAAGATGAAACACCTAATCAAAGAAAAAGTTTAGGCATGACATAAACAATATTATTAATGATGTTGGACACGATCTGCCAAAAAAATATTTGAACTGGAGAGAAAGGCATGGAATGTAAGACAGAAAAGGAGACAGAAAGAATACCATCCTAGAGATACCCCTCCAGCATCTGCCAGAGGGACTCAAGTAATAGCCAGTTTGGATAGTGGCCAGTACCATCTGTGTAGTATCTTAGACTATATGAAAACAAGAGCCAAACTGAGGCACTTTAATTAATACCAGGAACTCTCCACTCTACCTCTGATTTTACGGAACATTCCCCTTTCAAACTTCCTGTGAAAGTTCCAACACAACAAAATAACACCAAGAAGTAGAAAATTTCCTTATCAACAGAACTTTGAAATCAATAGATTGGACAACCATTTGATAGTACATTTCAAATTCTGAAGCTATAGAGATAAATATGCTTAAATCTGAAACACAGCTGTTTCTGTTTCTTATAAAGACTCTAAAATTATGGATATCCTCTTACTTAACAAGTACATCCATAAATGGGTGATACCAATATGGTCAAATCGGATAACAGAAAAAACTACCAACATATTAGGGCAAAGTGCAGCCTTTCTGTAATTCTGTTGACCTCAATGCTTGGTTTTGACTCCTTAAATTAAATGTAGCAGCTTCTTTTTTTTTCAGTCAATAAAAAAATGAAAGGACAAAAAATTTTGCAGAAGGCAGAAAGATCCTTTTGAAAGGAGGATTAATAAATAATAATGCATTTACTTTCTGTTAGTGGGAGAATGAAAAATTTAAAGGAATCAAACCCAGTGTGTATTAGCAGTGCATTACTTTCTGAAGTACTTGATGAAGAACATACGTTGCCTTATCATAGCTATTAAGTTTTGTCTGGTATTCAGTATACCTCTTAATTTCAAGAGTTTAACATGTAAATCGATCTTCTGGAGATAAAGGGAAAATTTCAGAAATGTCCCAAATGGCTCAGTACTTTGACTTCATCCATGAAAATACTATGTGTTTGTCCAAGAAATTCTTACTGGCAAGCGCAGAAATGTGTAAGTCTCATTTGAAAGTTCTCATAGAACTTAATCCAACAAGGCAGTCAGAAAAAACTGCAATAAAAGGACAGACAAGAATCAAGTCATTTGCTCATTCAGAGAAAGTATTTCTTATGGCTTAATTTGCCACGATGTACAGACCTAACAAAGCAACCTTGGCAGAAAATAAAGTCTCTGAAGCTCTATGATGAGACTACACTGTCCTTTTGTCCAAATTCAGTCCTCCATTTCTTCAGCACCCACCTAAGTGTGTCAGGTATTTTGGTCCTTCCTAAGAGAATTTTAAAATTCTCCCCTTTCTCCATTTTGGCTTCTTCAGACATGCCTGGTTCCTTCATGCAACGGAGTTTGTCCCTAGAGGAACAAACTGCTTTGGGCATGTTTAAAGTGCTTGGTGCTGCCCATAGCATGCTATAAGAGCTGTTTCTTCACTGCCATCTACAAAATAAGTCTAGCGTGGCAGCTGACAACGTAAAATGTGGGGAGTTCATATTAATGAATCATTAGTCAAATCTGTTGTGAAGTGAATTATTTCCCTCGAAAACAGACATCTGAATGAATTTTAGCTTGGAAAACAATGTGCCATGAATACTTTCAATGTCCATCTTGTAATTTTCATCCAGGGAATTTTAATTAACATTTTCTGAATGCAAGCTTCTATGCTAGCTAGAGCCTTTGACTTCCACTAAGGCCAAGAATTTGAAGTGCATTTCTTCCACATTGGCTTGAGGTGTGCATAGATCATTGCCACTAGAGTCTGCCAATTTTCCAATTTATATTGAGCAATTCGGCATTCTCAGTTCAGTAAGTGACTTGAATAATCCTACTTATGAAAAACTGCTTCTCTGGGGAAGTCCATTAAGGGAACTGTACAACATCCTCCAGGTAGCAAGTCAATATTACAACTAAAAACATAAATATATATGTATGTGTGTACATATGTATGTTTGTGTGTTTATCTATTTCTATATATATCCATGGCCCTCATTAGAATTCCAAAACTGATACGAAGTTCATTTAAGTCTATAGAATAATTCCTCTGTGTTCCAAATACAGACTTCAGGTAAGTTAGTGAAATTGCTTTGAAATGCATCCACTTGTAAATGATATGTGGAAATCTGAATCACAGTCACCTAAGAATTAACAGTCACACACTGACAAAAGTCCAAGAATTGTGATTATCATAGATCTTCTGGTAAGTAAATCATACCTAGATATTCTTACAGAACAAGAATACACGATAAGTTCACATATAATTTTATACTTTTGTCACAGCGCAGTTCAGCATATATGGAGGAAGCAATGTAGTCACTGCCACTTCCTAGTTATCAATTCAAATGAAAAAGCTGAGCAAGTTAATACATGGGCTTCTCCTACCAATCAACATAAAATTGATTATACTGTGCCAATTCTGAAATGCAGATTAGACACTCATTGCTGTTCTTTGCCTGTGATATTTTATCCATTTTTTTAATCTCCTCTAACAAACCTTACCTCAAGATTCAAATCTTGTGCCATTTCCTGTCCTTCTTACAATCCTTTCCTCTAGAGTAAGGTTTCTAAATCCTTCTTTCTTTCTGTGAAAAACAGCACTTCACCTGACTCACCTTGACCTTTCAGTGCTCCTAATTTACTCAGAAGGACAATTTCCTTTCCTACTCTTCTCCTTGGCAGGCTATGAGAAAGTAGGGGAAATAGCAAGCCCTTCAGGGTTGCCAGCACTTAAAAAGTTAATGTCTTGTTTTCTTCCTAGGGACTAGGTAGGATGTCTGAGATCACTGTCATCACCACAATACCAAAACTGTGCAGTCCCTGTTCCCTGTTAACCAAGGTACTAAGAAAAAAGTCCCCAAAACGCTGGATAAAAAAATCAATAAAACCCCAACAATTCCCATTTAAGAAAAAGATATTCTGATAACCAGATTGATCTAGACAGAAAGGAAAACTCCATATGAATCAAAAGGTATTTAACTATCATGGCAGTCCTGAGATATCATTAAAGGCACAGAAAATACAGACTGTCAGAAAACCAAAGCACATGAAAGATTTGCAACATTTCAATATGTAATAAGTGAATTAAAACCTTATAGGTTACTTCTTAAGCACAATTAATTGACTGTTAGAAATAACTTAAGAAAACCATAAAGTTTTATTTTCTCTGTATTGAAAAATGATCTTCCTCAACATGATTTTTAACATGAGGAATTAAATATGCACAACTGGTCCTGTTCTGGGTTACTAGATTACTATGGCAGGTATGTGGTGCAGTAATTAAGAGCCAAATTTTGCCTCTAGATAACAAAGCACAACTCCCAGTGAAGCACATGAGAAGCATTGTGGATATTAGATGATTATACCAGAGAAAAGTAAAACTTATGTTAAAGGAAAACAGATTAACTTTTTTTTTCTAAGGAGTTTACTGAAAGCAAGACAAATGCTTAGCAAAGCCCATGGTAGTCCTGTTGATTTGGAGGAGCATTAGATGGTCCCTGGATCTGAGAACTATATTTAATCAAAAACCCTGTGGAAAGGAAGCTACAAAGAGGTTTTGTAAACTGTATATTTGGGTTAGTTAGTTTATACAGATATACAATGAAATAAAGATCTTTGCCTGTCTTAAATAACAAAGCTTATCAGTTCTGTCTTTTCTAAATCTCTTTTATATTATATTTTCAGGTTCTTCCTTTTGGGATGCTCTGTGGATGCTTGTAAGCAGTCAGGGGTGCTGCAGAGGGCTGATCAGAGGACTTCCTCCCTGAAGCTGATTATCCAGGAAAGCGCCTGCTCCTCTTTTTTGTACAAAAACATAGCCACCCTTGACATGATTGTTCTATAAACGCCTTTCAAGAAGAAAAAATAAAAAAAAAAGTTTTCATTAACAAGTTTGCAGCTAAAATCCTTCTGAATTTTTAGATATTGAAATTACAGCATGAATATTTACTGACATCAGCCTTAAAAGGCAAAATAACCTCCAGCAAAACATGCTGAAAATTTAACCACTGTAATTGCATTCCTTAAGGCATTTAAAAATACATCTAACAGCTAAATACCATGAAAATATTTTTTAAAACTTTATTTCTCTTAAAAGTACACTTTCTAGTTTCCTATTAAGTGGCTCAATAATATGGTCCAAGATTTTTCTGGTATGAACTCAGGTTTTTCTAGCTGCTAATAGCTAACAATAGTTTTTAGCTTTTGTCCAGCCCATTTTAAGACTTCTAAAAGATGACTGACTTTCACAAAATGGATGTTAGGAATTTTCTGGCATTCAGCCATATTTTAAGAGTTTCTAACCAGGAAACAAATTCAAGAATACTGAATCTGCAGCCACTCTAGACCTTGGCAAAAGTGGGTTAATGAATGTGGCCACATCCCAGTCATAGAGTCCACTAAGGAATTCAGGATCCTGCACTGTAGTGTAGTAAGTGTACTCCTTGTTACCATCTAGTTTTGCTGATCATAGCACTGCAGACAAGGAGCCAATTAAACCAATAATTTCACTTCTTTCAGACATCCTCATTTGCTTTTGAAAAGAAATTAAGAGTTTATCCAGCATCATTAATTTTCCGCGTTGCGCTGCTGAAAATAAATGTGGCTTAGTGTAGGCTTACCCTTCTGAGTCTACTGAAATTCTTAGTAAGAGAAGTATGGGACTTCATGTCAATGCGTCTCACCCAACTCTGAAATTAATGACAATTGGCAGTATGAACATCTCACAGATACTATCCCTTATCATCTGAGCTTCTGGACGTCAGGTGAAAACTGTTAAATAACAAGCCTCTCCAGCTAATGAGCCTCATTATCAATGTATCCGAGATTCATTTAAAAAATGAATGCAGGCACTGAAGTGTCAGTAGACGGACTTTACAAGGTACTAAATCTGTATGCAGAGCTAAAAACCTCTCAAGAAATTAAAAGACTTGCCTGCTTAGCTCTGAAGCCAGCTCACCCTACATGTTGGACCGGCAGTGAATAGCACCACACAAGCAGAAGTGGAGATCTGCATGCTCCAAGCCTGCCTACTCAGAGAGAGCCCACTTTGATGGGCACTTTAAGTCTAGCTGTGATGGTAGATGCTGCTGCGAAAACAGCAGAGCAGTGTGAAAGGCAACAAAGTAGAACTGATACCACATATTCAGACTTGAACATGATATCCAGGCCATTTCTGCTTCAGCATGTGAAGGGATGAATTTAATTCCAACTCCTTGCTGACCCAGACTTCCTCACTCAGAGCTCAGCCAAAAGCTGTTAATAGTAAATTTCCGTAGTCATCAATGAATGGTCTCCCAGTGCATCATGGTGCTGAGCCTGCTTCTGAATGGGAAAGGAAAAGAGAGGAAGGAACACCAACAGACAATTGTCCGGAACATTTATTCAGGATGCAAAATATCTACTAATGCCTCAAGCAACTGAGTCTTATGTTCTGTACATCCAAAACTATGACTGCACAGCAGAGGGAGAAAAACCCCAACAGACCCTGGCCCATCTGATCTGGGGCAGAAGCCCTTGGATCTATGTTGAGTCACTCATTCATCCCAGCTCCCTCACTGGGGATCATCAGCCCTCCTTTCCTACCCTCTTCCTGCTGCACTGACCATAGTGACCAAGAGCAGACGATTTTGGCACTTGTTGCTGGGGTGAGTGCTGTCCATGTGAGCTGCTGCTATGGGAGGCAGGGAGCAGCCACATCTGAGGGGTTTAATGCTAACCTGCAACGAGTTACATACCCCAAGATGGCCCCTGTTGCTGCCAAAGCTGGATTATACTGATCTGATGCCTTTTGTGTGTCAGGCATTACACAGGGAGTCTGACAATTAAAATTCTGTTAGACACTGAAGGAGAACAGATAGAGACTTAAACACAGATCCTCTCCCAAATGTAACCCAACAGGCTTACCTGTAACAAAGGAAGTAAAAACACAGAAACAGCAGTGGAGGCATATTGATGGAAATAGAAACCATATAGCAGGGGGTATAAGGATGCAATTAAAAAGACGAATCTTTCATGATGTATTTTCTGATATCTTCAAAATACAAGTTGGTCTGTATGGGTGGTAATTAGAGTTCTGACACTGGAAGGATGAGAGATCTGAAAATGCGCACGGGACAGACTCCTGAGACTCAAACACTCATCCTAATTAAAATATATTATTACAAATCAGTATTGCCTTTTTCCTTTCTTCAAAGTTACATTAATTTGATAAACCAAGCAGCAGAATTTCGAATGCTAATCAAAGAGATAACAGTTTCACAGGACAGATCTTTAAAATTCTCCCTCTTGTACTTTCACAGAGAAGACTGAAGCTGAAAAAAGAAAAAAACCCAGAAGAAATGTTTTCCTATTATTGCTTAACAAGAAATAGGCAGCTAATCAAAAGAAGATGCAGTAAAAACAAAAATACACAAAACCCCACGTCTGCTATCTCAATAAGGTATCAGAAAAATCCTCTTCATTTCCGTGTAATGAGACAACATAGTTTAAAACAAGACAGGGTAAATTTTCAAAGCAGCAAGCTGATCTAACGGTACAGATCCTATTGTCTCTTCACAGGCCACACAGCTAAATCCCCAAAGTGAATCTCTGACGACATATCCCTAAAGAAGATTAAAGGTGTCAGCTGATTTTGGTGTTAAAGACGTGGACTGCCTTGCGGAAAACCATACAGCAATTAAAATTCATTTTCATAAAATCATAAAAGTTACAGTAACATCCATCATCCTTTCAGAGAGGATCATTCTTTTCTGTGCACCAGAATTTCTCTTGAGAAGAGGAAATCATGCTTTTAAGCTACAAGCCACAGACCAAAAAATTACTTCATCACTCTAACAAACTTTCTATGCAGGATCAGAAACTAGGGTTTGTATCTAATAATTTTGCAGCTATGGCTAAATACCACATACAAGATGTGCACTGGTATAGCCTATTATGAGGTACTGCAATCCTGCCAAACCACATTACTGTGCTTGCTTACATTCATTTGTTCATATGTGGTAGATGTAGGTTATAACAATGCTTGAACATAAGGGAGATTTTCTCTTTGAGAGAAGGCAGAGATGGCCCATAGATGAGCCGTTATAAAGCACTGAAATCAAAGAAAAGTGATAACATAGTAATGATTTCCACAGAAAAACGTATGTCAAGAGGAAAAAATGAAACAAATAATGAAAGAGATGGTCTTCTGGGGTTTTCCCTTCCTGTAAGGGAATATACCTGGTAGCCTTTAAAGATCCTGTCATTAGCTTTTCACAAACACAGCTCTGCATAATTCTGCTTTCAGATCATTCCAGGGAACTCTGTAAATATTTTCTTCAGCATGAGTTTTTTAGTGAGCTTCGGGCTTCTGAATTTTGCTTTGAATTTTGATTTTAAAAAATCATGAAGAAAACTAATTTTCCACTTCTGCAGCTTACCTGGTCTCACTTGGAATTGTGTAACCTAAACCAAAACTACACCAAGCTCTATAGCTTGTAAATATTTTTTAAAATTCGGGTTGAGATTCAGGTTTCTATTGGTATGTGGTTTCATGTTCTATTGTCAACATATTACATGGTTCTGTGTAAATAATATATTAGGGTTTGTGACAAGTAAGAGGAGTTCTCAAGTATAAATAAATTATTTTAGGACAAAACTGTTTGTCTACTTATTCATGGTTCTGGAAAGCCTTTAATTATTACAGGACAGCAATAATTTTTACTTGCTTTTCTTCTTTATACCAGAGAAACTCAAAGAAGGTGCTAGAGGAGAAGTTGTTCTTGAAATGTATTTTACCTAGGAGTAAGAAAATACTGACTGATCACCTCTAAAAGGCTATATCCAGCCCATTTTTTTCACCCACATTTCAGGTACATTCAACCCTACTCTCAAAGTTAATTCAACTCTAATTCCCAGATCCTAAATAGCAAGCACTAAGTATTACACTTTCACAGATTAAAAATAAGCAAATAAAGGGAAGGTGTCAAAATGACAGCAAACAGAACATTTAAATGTCGGCCTGCTACAAAATTGAAATGGTAAACAAATATTAAAAGTGGCACAGAAGCTGCAGCCTTCTCTCCTTCACATAAGGGCTGCTAAATTACTACACTGCCCAATCTTGAAAACTGTTAAATAGAACTTCAAACTAAAAATAAGTACTGCCAGAAACACTGAATTTTGGAAATGAAAATGAGCCCAACGTGTAAAGACATTTTCAAACCCTCCCACAGCTCCAAGCATATCTGCAGGCCGAGTCCCCGATTCCCCTTCTCAGCTGCGTCTGCACACTGGGGTCTCTCCCTCCATCTATCAGCCAGCAGGACAAGCCCTCTTTGCCTGCCTGGCCAGCACCCACCATTGCAAGCCTGGCACAGGTGGCCTTGAAAAGCGAAGGTGGGTGAAGGAGGGAGGTAAGAGACCCATGGTCAAATGAGAGGCAGAAAGCAGCGGGATTGAGACCAGCTCCGGTTGTGCAGATGGGGAGCAGGGACTTGGGGAACATGGTGGGGAGCAGGGGGTGCTCACAGGGGAAGGAGCTGCCCCATATGGACACCAAGTGGGACAGCCAGACCCACGGTTCTGCAATATATGACTTTTGGGGAAAAAAAGAGTAGGGGGTTTCCACTCATGTACTTCTATTTGTTTCTACTCACGGACCTGCTTGTTTCTTTCCCTACCACATTAGTCACCCATATGGGGCCAGGTGGGAGCAGGAAAGGGCATTAGGCTGACCATGTTGTTTGCTCAGCTGCATGCCAGGGTATGATGCCTTTCAAACCTGAATGGTGTAATTTGTCAGATATTACTTGTTTTCAAATCAAATGGGAAGATCCTCTACAAATAAAATTATGATATCAACAATATGTATTAACCAAAAAAATTTCACTGTGTTTATGTGTGAACCCATGTAAACCCATTGCAAAAGTATGTGTTGCCTGGTTTTTAGAAGGGAAGAAAGAGTCTGCTTGGAAGTCTTTTCACATGCAGGTAAGCACAGCACTGCATACAGCCTTTGCTGTCTGTACTCCACAGATCATACATTGCCCCTGATTCCAGCATCCCTATTATGAATGTGAAGATTTCACATTAAACTGGGTATTAGCTCTCAAGGAATTATTTTTATGCTCACAATTTCATCACTGGAGGAAATGATAGCAGCAGACCTGAGGCTAAGGCAATGCGGGAAACAGCTTGCAACTCTAAAACACCCAGAAAGAGAGACTCAAGCCCAGACTGCCTGAACACTGCCATCACCACGAGGGCAATGAGAAAGAACAACAGCTATTTCTGCATGCATGGATAAGGACAGACAGCTGTTTTGGGCTTCTCTTGGTAAATCCTTGCCCCTTTGAATGCAGCCTTCTCTGCATTCAAACCCGGCTGGCATATTTGCTGCTGGTGTATGTTTCATCAAAGCCACATTACAATAGCTGCAAACTTACAGTGACTCTGGTTCAAATTGCTCTGTGCTGCTTCTAGGCTCTTCCTGGAGAGATGTCCCCACCTCTCTGCAGCTTTTGGTCCCTTGGCATATGCACCAGTAACTTACTGTCCTCTTCAGCACAGAGCTTAGGAGATACTTTCTTTGCGTCAACCATGAGCACCAACATGTGCACACAACACATCCTCTCCATTTAAAGCACTCTGCCAGGATCACCTTTTCTGCCCAGAACTCAAATCATGTTATTTCCACCTTTAAACCTCCAAAACTGGAAATCACTTAAACATATTATTAACCTAAAGTGTGTGATTAAGCCTAGCACTTTTGAAATTCATTTCCACTGAAGCCTTTGGTAGTTCAGAGTGGCTTTGCAGAGACAAGGTTTGAAATATTCCACAAACAACTTCTATTTTACAGCGTTTGGGTTTAGGATTAAGTCCTCACCATGTTAAAGACATTTTTTTTAATTATCAGTGATTTCAAGCGAACAAATATTTGGGGTTTTGCTTTTAAGTTTCATTCTTCAGAGAGAAATCTTTTTTTCTCTCCCCTCCTAACCAAATGTTAGGAAACAAACTACAGCTTCTTACCACTTCTAGTCTATAGCCACTATGTCCAAATACGACAGAACTGAGCTATATGACATTCATGTTAAAAATAGGTCTCGACAAAAAAAAAGTGAGCTTTTCCACACAGTAAGTTGGCAGAGTTTGTTTGTCATCACCATTTTTTGGAGAGTAGCAGGAAAAGCATTGAGCTGTATATTTTGTACTGATCAGCAACTCACTGGTAGCATTGGGGTGCAGAGTTCATTTCGTGTTTCACAAACAAAAGCCCGTCTATGACCTACTGATGCAATATTCCAGGACTCCATTCGTAAAGGAGTAGATTCTCAATGTTAACTCTTCTTCTACATCTTAAAATGTTTCCATTTATGAATCTCTGCTCATGGAGAATGCTACTTACTAATACTGTACTCTGGCAACTACAGCTCTAATTTCTGCAGTTCTAGCTTTTCAGAGTTTTAGAGATTAATTTAAAGTCTAAAGAGTTTACAGTTAGTAAGTTGCAGGGGCACAAAGAGAAGTGAAGCACATCCCTAAAAAGAAAACATTTATAAAATGGTGTATACACCATCACTTGAGCATGCTGAGTCTCAAAAGTAATGCAAAGAGACAAAGTTTGTTTTCCTTTTCTTCAGCAAAACGACAATGAAGTGATAATAACCTCAGGAGTGTCTGTGTGTGTTTATTCCATCTTTGGCCCATTTGATGTGGTTTTGGCCTAAGGAAAAGCTAAAGGCTAAATGTATTTTAAGTGGGCTAAAACCAAGATAAACACATGTCCCTGAGGTCATTATTTCCATTAGATGACAGCTTGCATAAAATATCAAAAGCATTGTAAAAACAGTGTAAACTTTAAAAAATATATTCTTTCGTACGTCAGCACATCTTTTAGAAAGTGTATACTGTTTCTAAGCAATTGTTTCTTCTATTGTCAAAGTTCCTTCTTCAGGAACAGAGAAACCAAAGTTTATTTGGACTTTGGCTATGCATGAGATAGTCTGGGCTTTGTAAATCCCACACATAGCACCGCAAAATTCAAACAGTGTATCCAAGCAGTAATCATGCTCATCATGCACATAATAACTGTGTACATAGAAATATCTATCAGCTACACTTCAACTTCAAAGATCTGATCTACATATGGAAGATTGTCAGTGCTTTAGAAACCATGCTAGGACTTGATTACAGGCACACAATGCAAGTTAATAAGGTTTATGCCTGGGGTGGACTAAATATGCTTGTAACTGAAAATTATGTTAGCACAGCTTTGTCTTGATTTTTGGTATGTATTCTGAGGGGAGCGATGATCAGTGAGACAAGAAAGCTGTTTGAAAAACACACTTCTACCTCTATAGGTGAGTTAGGGGAACAGGAAGCTCTTTGCTGGTGTTGGTGCTCTGGCTTTCCCCTGCAGCCTCGGACTGTCCTGGCAAAGCTTGTCAACAGAGGGTTTATCGACTCCTCTCATCCTCTATTTTTCTTTTCAACTCCTGCAGACACAAAACTAGCATGCTTTCTATTGCTTGCTTTTGAGTAACTCCATCCTGCTGATACCCTTAGAGTGTTTTAGTGCATCACAGTTTGAAAAGTATATTCCACATAGAAGGCTAGTGATGGAAATACTCACTTTTGGGGAAAAATAGCATCAAAACCCCTTTTTTCTCCCCTTCTTTTTAACACCTTAATTCTGCAGACCCGGTATTAACCCAGAGCTGCTTTGCCCTCTTTTTCTGCACTCTGAAAATCAAAAAGGAACCCAAAATTTTGCATTTGTTTTCTTAAATTTTTTTGCCGATTCTGGGGTTGAACTAAAAGCTGTAAGTATTTCACAGTTCCCAGCAATGGAACCTACTTGAGAGGCATTGTGCCTTCAAGATGTCAACTGTGCTGCAGTTAATTTACAACTACTTTTTCCCAGACACTTTGAATGGATAAAAAATGAAAAGCTGAGGCTTTTATCAATAAGTATGTCACAAAACAAAAGTATGGCTGACTCTAAATCCACACCTGGGTTTCATCTATTTTCAGTCTGCCCGTTTCTCCATAGTCCTGTTAGACTTTTATGTTGTCCACAATATTTCTTTTCTGCAATATTATCACTTCACTGTTGGTTTAGGCAACATGCAGTAATTTTTTAACCTTCCCTGAGTGAGATACAGAAGACCTTTCTGCACAGGGGGCAGGAAAGCAAGGAAAGCAGACAGCTTCCAATAATACCATCACTTTCTTCTCTAATGCAACTTTCCTAAAATTAGCTTTTGGTAAACTTTTGTTTGCAATAGACTGGAGGGCAGTAAGACACCTCAGCTAAGACTACTTGTCCTTTTCTTTGGTTCATTCACTGAATACTACTGCACAAATGCTAAATAACTTACCTAAGCATTAGATAAGCAAGTTGCACTAAATATGTGGATTAATTTATATAGTGACTGGAGTTCTGTGGTTTTTTGTATTTTTCTGCAATTAGAGTATATAAGAGCATTATTAGGAAGGAAATAGGGTTTCGGTTCTATAAGGAATTCTAGGATTCAGATTGGAAGATTATGTGAGGGGCTTAGTGATATGTCAAATATTGCTTACATGACCTTAGAAAGCTTAGAGCAGATTTCAATTTTGTCATTCCAGGAGAAATTTCTTCCATTATTCTTTGTTACAATCTGGTGAACTCTTATTAGCCTCAGTAAATCAACATTCACACTGAACTGGAATGATTTGCACATAAATCTGCTATCGTCACTTCATTTATACGAGTACAGTTCAAAGTAAGCAACAATTACAATGTCCATTTTCAATGTATGTATAGCTTAGCTTCTTCTGCACAGCTACAGACAACAATATGTTATTGCTCCGTTACTAAAATCCTGGCCCCAATGAAGAAATTTATGGGGCCAGATGTGTCAGGTTGAAATCAAGTGGTGAACTATGGCTTAGCATTTTCCTTCCAAGTCCATCACTTGGATACCTGGCATGCTCACTGTCACTGGTGCTTATGACGGCCATGATTTCATCAGTGGGCTTCTTTTTTGGTCAGGTTTTGGCTCTATAAAATGTGCCTCCTGTTGGTAAATGGAAGGAACCAACAGTTGCCTGTCAGTTGTGTTCACAGTCATGCGCAGAGATGCTAGCTGGAAAGTGCTGAGAGGAAAAAAAGAAAGAGAAAGAATGAAAAAAGAGAAAGGAGAAGTAGTTCAGTAGGGAATGCCGTGTGTGGACAGCAAGAAATGGGGCAAATTGAACAAGAACAATGAAGATCAAACGAAATCTGATCTCTTACACCACAGAAAGTCCATTGACTTCAGTGGGGTTACTTCTGTTCAGACCTTTGTTTTTAAAGAAAATAATGAGAGGTTCACAGAAAGAAAGAAAAAAAAAAAAGAAAAAGATGTGAAAGAAAGTACATAAAGTTTAGAAAGGAAAAGGAAATCCTGATATTATAAAAAAACAACCCAAGATGCTGTTTCCCTCTCTCATGTTCTGCTCCAGCTGTTTCTCCAAACTAACTCCATCCAAGCAATATTCCCTAGTTAATTTTGTTGTTTGGTTGTTTTTCTTTTAATTTCCCAACACTGCTTAAGCACCTCTGTATATCAAAATACTGCAAACATGGAAACAATAGCTTTCCATTTTAGGAAGTGGAAGAAATGAGACTTGCAATGCTGTTGTTAGCATACATGGCTCTATTCAGGAATGGAAGTAGTGAACCTACTCTCTTAAACTTTTGCTAGCAGTTGCACATTTCTGAGGTGTTTGCATCTCTGGTATTTTGGTTGCTAGGATTCCTGGCCCCCTTTCCCTTACTTCTCCCTTTCCCCCTCACTACTTATGAAATGACACTGAAAAGGAGAAGGGAGGAGAGATGGCTTTAGAGCTTTGCTCTTATTTTCCATTCTCTTCTTTCCATGCCTAGTTCTCCTAGAATGGCAACAGTCAGACACTTCTTTTAATTCCTGAAACAGTCCCATTCTGTGCATTGCCAATGATTTCCATATTTTTGTTTCTCTAATTTCTCAATTTCTTTTTATGGTCTGATCTTTATAGCATCTTCCTCTCAATTTAAAAAAAAAAAAAAAAAGAAAAAACAAAACCAAAAAAAAGTATGATTGCTTTTAAACTTCATCCTTTTCTCCCTCTCATTTTTTTCTTTCTTTTTTTTTTTTTTAAGAAAGGACTAAAATATGCAGGGAGGAATAAAAACGCCTTTGAATAAAAGGCCAATTACACTTATATAACGTTACATTTCCTGCATTGAATTTGCATACTGCATCAATAGTTTTCAGAAGACTTCCAAGAAATAACAAAGAAAAGAACAAGAACAGTCTATGCCAAGAACATCCCTAAAGAAAAAAAACAGCCATTCTTTTTGAATACTAAGAAAACAGTGTTTTACTGCTCAGAGCTCACGATATCCTCCCTCATTAGAGAAATATCTGCAAGCTGTAAACTATCTGCCCTGGCAGAGGATTCACAAATCACAACAATTACCTGCTTCTTTTGGATATTGAATCAGCTAATTACCCACCAAAGTTTGGATTGGACATCTGCTACCTGACTTATTTTAGTATCCACCACAGAGTGCTTCTTGGCAAAGGTTTTCAGCTTTTCCCCTCACCCACCTCTCATTAGGAAAACGTAAAATTACTTGGATGCCATCACTAACCATTAAGCAAAACTAGGATAACTCTGGCCTTGGGTACCTGATCCCTGGGTGACCAATAGGATCTCTCCATGCTTTGGGCTAAAATGAGTATTAACACAGGTGGAAGAAAAGTAAATGAACGGAAGAAAGAGTGGAGGTAGAGGGGAAAAAAAGAGGTGGAGGAATAGTCAATTAGACTTCTGGTGGGCTGAAAAATAAATAACCAGTAGCCCCTAATGTAATATGAATTACAGTTTGGCAAGCACCAGGGATGAATCACAACATCTGGCATCCTAGGTGTTACTGTTTACCTAAACTACCAGTAGCATCTGTGTAAGCAAGTCCTGCCAGTACCATTGCTTAGTATCATCTTTTATATTGGGAAATGAGTGTAAAAATGTTATTCAAGGCTCTGTTAAAAACCTACTTTTGAAACCCTCTGCCAGAACTTCCTCTCCAAGGAGGAAATGCACTCGTAGGCATGGGGCACTCCCACTGAAATCATAGGAGGTTCCACCCACTGAGAAGAAGGATGAATCTGCCTCCAGTGATAAAGGTTACTGCTGCTCAAACTAGCTATATGTATAAAGCCAGTGACTCACAGCACCACCAGGGTAGGACCCCAGGCATCCTGACCAGAATACATGTAACCCTGACATAGACACCCATGATATTGTTTGATACATCAAACAATATTCCATTCCTGCTTTCTGTTTGAATATACCAAGCTCAACACTCCACCTGTATTCATTCTTTAAATTTAATTCTAATAATTAAAGATAAATTTTAAATGGCAATATAAAAAAAAATAAACAAAAAAAAAGAGGCTGATTTCTTTACAAAAGTATGACATCCACCATAAAAACTACTATTCACATTAAGAAGGATGAACAATTGGACCTGAACCGACTACATTTCTAGTTTTCAAGGTACTAGAAAACAGAACAATGAAAGCTAAATGGGTAATTTGTCCTGGCATAAGAATTAGGACCAGCATTACATTAGTCTAGTGCTGAAAAGATCAAGACAAAACACTAACCATATTGCTGGGACTGATACATTCTGCTTTTGCATTCCATTGAAACTCATGCTTACATTAAAAGAGGACTCAAAGTTGTCTTTCGGCTTCAGAGGTCACCAGCAGAATATATTGTAAGCTCAGTCATTTTCTTATTAACCAGAAAGAAAATCATAGACCCCATTACAAAGTCCTGGAAAGATTTCATTAATTACATGGCCACCCACTAGGCTCAGAAGATATTAAGTGTCTGTTTCACTAGGAAATACACAGAGATACTTTGATAGTTTTTAAGCATATTCCTATGTATTTTGCAATTTACATTGCAAAACATGTTCTAGAATTATCCTTAATGAAGTAATTGTAAAAGACATCACCTATTCTTAAAAAAAGGGTGGGTGGACAGCAGCAACCATCCAAGAAAGGATGTGTCACTCTACTGCATGTTGAAAGCCTCTGAAACCACTACCTCTGCCTAGTCACCTCTGCTTCTGCACAGCTGTGGACAAGTCGTTGTGTTTCTCATTGCTTCTCTTTTCCACACAAACTGTCTACAGGAAATGAGTTTATGCATGGTTCACTCCTGGGATCAAGGTCTACCCTGACTTGGGTTCTGTATGGTATCAGCATGTTACACTGCATGGCATTGTATCAATAGTCTCTGAAAAACTCTGCAAAATACAGACAATGTTAGGTCCAGAAGTGAACTATGGCTATTTGAATGTCAGGACTAACTATTTTCACCTTCAGGAACAGTTAGAAAACTGTTGATTCAAGAAGCAGTATTGAACATTGCAGCTGGAACATTTGGGTTTTATCAATTCATGCAGACCCACACAAGTAGCTTTTGGCCTAAAGCAAATGAAAGAGGGTGAAAGGACATGTACCAGGTGTCCAAACCCCAAGTTATGTCACAAACCAGATGTAATGAACCTGAAGCATATCCTGCACAAAACCTTGATATTTTTTCTGCTGAAAAGTTTTACAGAGCAGACATACATTACCATAACAAAGTTTGGTAGCATGTTGAAAATGTAGGGAACACATTAAAAAAATTGCATTTGATAATGTAAACTACGAGGATTACTGTACCAATTGTATTATTCATGTACATATTTAATTCAGTGAAAAAGAACTGAACTTGAATTTATTTGTAGCTGCTACAGAATTCCCATTTTATTACAGGATTCCCCAGGGTGTTCCAGGAACAAGAGGGCCTTGATGCAGAATTTAGATACAGTCTCCACACAGCACATGAAGTACGTGAAGTGCAAGCCAAGAGCAGGGAACGATGTGGATTCTTTCTCCATTAACACTACAGTATTGAAGTTAGCAACACTGCACACAGTCATATCTGCCTGAACCAAAAACCAGGCCAAACAAACATAATTTAGGACACTTCAATTCTGAAATGTAAGAACAAGTGATAAACAAATCTAGAGGGGTCAGAAATGGCTGTAGGCTTGAGTCATAAACTAGAAGTAAATTTATTTATCCAGAGCTCATTCACTTTATTTGAGCCTCTTCCTGTTCTTGAGGAATTTTACATTTAGCTGAAGTTACTATTGTTGAGAGTCATGAAATACACTTCCTAAATTAACCACAACAATGAGCAAAACGCTCTATTTGTCATATGAGTTTCTCAAGATCTGCAGGAAGGTACCTGCATTCAGATAGAAATTTAAATTAATGAAGATTCATTTGTTCTCCTTTAATCAAGTAAACTGTAAGCATTCAACACTGGTAGTCACCTTTTGCTATAAACGCAAGACTTTTCCAGACCTTTTCCAGAATCTAGTCGGAGGACAAAAAGCAAAAATGCTCTTCATGCTATGCATAAGCAAAACACACAATTTTATACCCTTTACAACTCTTCCCCATCCCTTTTCTCGAAGCAGAATTTCCTTGTCAAGGTGGTCAGAAAAGGCACAAGTTCCTCCAGCCCAGCTCCCCCAGTGTCGCTCCTGTGGAGCCATCGCCCACTGAAGGTTTGAGCTGCAGGTCCCCACAGCCTCCCACCACTCTCTTGCCTCAGAGTGAGGAACTTCGGAGGCCCCATAACAGCAATGTAGCACCACCCCCAATACAGGTGTCAGGCTTTACACCACCACTGTGGCCTTATGGCCTGAGAAAGCATTTGAGATCTTCCTTAGAAATGTTCTAACTGGCTGACATTATTAGGAATTAAAGTTAGTGAAAAAGAAAAAATGTTAAATAGTTCAATTTTTCTAAACATATATAATAATTTCTTTCTTAACTTTAGAGGAGTTTTGCATATGTAAATGGCTGAAAGACTAGCAGACAATGCATACAGGCATTCACCCAGTCTTAATATTTTAAGGACAACATAATATCTGTTACGTAGCTCCAGAAGAACCTTGCTGACTCTGAAAGACAGAATGATGGACAGACAAGTCAGGCAAAGAAAGTAGTACAGAGCACTCCTTCTTACCATGAGAAAAGCTGGACAAAATGTCTACTAATTCTTTTTTATCCTGGATATTTTTATTATTTTTTTTTTAAATCAGCTAAGTACTAATCTTCTCTGGGATCTAGGGAGCTAAGAAATATGTCTCACAAACATGTATCCTTCATTAACAAAAACAAAAAAGAGAAGACTGATAAAAGATAGCCCTAACCTGCTGTTTAGCTTTAACTGTCACCTCAGGGGCTGACTACAGTGTCTTCTAACCACAGAGATGGCTGGTTCAGGATTCCCACCCTGAATCTGAAGGTTGCTTGCATTTTAAAGAATTAATAGTAAAGAATTAAAGGTGTGTGCTATCACTGGGAACAAGGTGGAGCAGGAGAGCTCAGTAAAGCCTTCAGGAATGAAATGGATGGTTCCTGCATTAACACAGCACTCTGAAGAAAGAGATGGCCAGCGCGGAGCCCTGTGTGTGGTGCAGCTACTCTGCCATGCTAATACAGCCGCATTGGGTTGCAAAGAGAGGCCGCCTTTCAGTTACGGAAGCCAGCTTATTATCTCTATCTGTTGTACAACGTAGACAGTTTAGGGTTAATCCAGCACTGAATCCCACTCCTTATCTTAGATGGTGTCAGACAAATGAGCTTCAGAATACTTCTAGGTGTCCAGACCAAGACAAGTTCAGCATGCAGACAATCAGCCACCTAATATTTCTAGTCTCTTTGCAGACACTGGCAGAAATCTCTATGCAATTATGCTTAATTCTTTCATGAGAACATTTGAAATATTTCACAACTGATTAATGCTTTAAATAGCTTGATTTTTTTCAGTGGAAGGAGCTGTAGAGATGTCTACCCTGTTCATCACCTCAGCCCTCAGTTTGAGTCCCCAACCCTACATCCTCCATAAAATTCTAAAAAGCCTATTCTTCCTCACATATTTCTAACAACAGAGTATCAGGGTCCTTCGGCATATGACCAACAGGGAATGGAACAGACTCTATGTTCAGCAGTGATGAGAGAGCAAGCAATGCAAGCATCAGTCAAAATGGCATCTCACCACAAACCATGATTGTCTATGCATAGCACTGATGAGACTGTTCCTACAACCACTATTTCAGTTTGGGATGCCTGATATCAGAAAGAGGTCCCAGAAGAAGATAGTCTGTATCATGAGATGACACGAAAGGAAAGAAATGTAGGTGGAAATATAGGCATATAAGGATGGTAATGTTTGTTTATGGACTGGAGTCTGAAAAGAGTAAACTCATGAGAGGAATGGGAATAGTTTAGCAACAGCAAGGGGTGAATTAGCAGCAATATGATAAAAATAAGCAAAGGAAAAGTTTAGTCTGAATAGGAGGAAATATTTCTTAATGGCAACGTATGTTAGGCTGTGGAATAGCCTCCCCAGAGACACCACAATTGCTTGAGTAATTTAAAACTACATGAGACAAAGCACTTGAGAATTCACCGGGGGAACAGTCATGCCCTGCCATTATCTAATAGGTGTTTTCCATCTCTAACTTGTATGATTCAACTGACATTAATTGGCATTAGGGTGTGAATCAAAATAAAATACAACCCCTAAATGTTTCCAGACATCAGAGTGGTCAGTTTTCTTGTTACTGCTTTTCAGCAAAATGGAAGAAAGTAACAGAACTTCAGAGACCCAAGTGCCATGATCAGTTACAGTATATTTACGTCATGCTAGGAAGTATTTTTAGAGTCATTCCATTCTGGTATGCTACACTGACAGCTAAAATCCATAGCACCTACAAAAGTGCTTTTCAGTTAAGATGCTCCTGGCACTCCACAAAGAGTAACTGAATCATGGGCTGAAGAATCTGGGGTAGGAGTAAAGAAACCATTTTCCTTAGAGGACTATGTCTTGAAGACAGGGAAGGAAGTTTGAGGTTTTCAAGTACAAGAACAAAATCAGCTTAGGAAAGGGCTAGTTACATCAAAGATATTTCTCCCATAGTCTAACTACTTATATGTTTAATCTCTGCCTTTCCAGCACACACCCAAATTTTACATGCTGCACTGAACTCCCACCATGTTTTTCAGTCACTTTTCTTACATTTTTGCAGTACCTTCTATTATAGCCACAATCCAGAAATTATTTTTCTTTAGTGTAATCAGTTCTTTATGTTAGCTTAGCTCTGCTCCAGTAAAAGTCAGAACATTAAACTAGCACTAAAAGCATTTTAAAAACTTATTCTCCACACATGACATGGCTACTGAATATTTTCTAAATATTTAATATTTTAAAAGCTGTGTCTATCCAAGCTAGTTGATAAATTTTATTAAAATACTGAGATAATAATAGTTTTCATTTCTAGAATATGGGGATGGCAGAAAATCCTAGCAAAGCACTGTGACAAACTGTGAAAACTTTTCCCCCATTTTAGAAATGCAGAAATAGAAGGGAATCCAAGTAACTCATCAAAGATGACTCTGCAAGAACAAAAAAGTCATCTATTCAGATACTCGTCCTAGCAAAGTTGGATGCCCGTATGTCCCAAGCATCCAACCACAAAGCCTCTACTGTGAGTAGGCGGTGGAAGCAACCAAGCCTCAGTGTAACCATAAAGCACAGGAAGGAACCCAGAGTAAAGGTTCCCAAAATCAGAGGAGCCCTGTGCTGCCAGCTCATAAAGTGATGGAGAAATAGTAGAAAGGACCAGAGAGGCATTTCTGTCAGAAGGGGACTTATGACATGAATTGAAGCAAGTCTGCTAACTGTAAAAATGCAATGAGCTTTAGGTCAAGTAATTTTGTGTGAATGTGCCTGAGGAGTGGTCACTCGAATGCACAATAGCTTCCAGCATTGGCTACAAAGATTTTACGGAGTTCTCTTTCCTCCCTTCCAAATAATGCAGGTTTTTAAGCAATGACTCATGTTTGTGAGTTGGGAAAAATTAACTCATTTAGTACCAGAAGTTTGATTTTTACTGGTTTCAGTATAGGGCTTGAAGTAACATATTAGTAGAAATCTCATTGAATTTAGGTCTGAGTCTTGCTAGCAGAAGCCACTGTCTGAGAAAAGGTCTATAACATAGAGACTGATGCTCTGAGCCACCACCACTAAGCTCAAGATTACACGAGGATCCAGAGGACAGTAAGCATGGCTTTATGTCAATAGAGAATAGAGAGCAATTTGTATTCAAATACAAAGCAGTGTACATTTCTCACCCTGACATCCCTCATCTCAAGTGGTCCATCCTAGGAGATGATGGGTGCTCCATTTCTGTCATCTAGTCTGCTCAGGATTTTTTAATTTTCATTAACTGAGTTTGCCTGCCTACAGTGGAAGTACGCACTGTGGTCAAAAGTCTTCTACTGGCAAATGCACTCCCACTTAGCCAAATAAATTAATTTCATGCCTGCTAGTGAACCCTACACAGACAGTTTTAACGCTCTGTGTCTTTTCTGACTTGGAGCAGATCTGAACTAGCAAAAAGAAAAAGGCTCATGCAGTTAATAATGAACCACCTGAGCCACTCAGTTCCCTGCCCTGATGCAAATTTACATTCTTAGGAGCCATTCCTAATTTACAGTTATTTAAATAACCTTTGTTGTATGAAGGGCTCTGTCTGAACCATCCATACCATACAAGGCACCCCACATTGAAAGTCGACTCTTTGACCTTTTATTCTCAGGCTGAGAATGAGGCATGCCATGCACTCATACACTCTGCCCTTGGGCACTACTCTGGGTAAGTTACTTGGACAGCACCTCTTGCCAGCTGATTCACAGAGTGGAATCTGCATAAGCTCTTGAAAAGAAATGCTCATTAATATTCCTAGCCAGAGGCAAGTGTGCTACAACTCAGTGAGGAAGGGTCAGTGAAAGGGAAAAAGAAAAAAGTAAAAAGAAGGGAAAAGAATTGAAGGCCTCATAGAACAAGTCAATACCCCAAGACAAGTGGTCCCTTTGTTGACGGAAGAAGAACAGACTATTCTGCTCTAAGAAGAACTGTGCAAATAGACTGAAAACACAGAGATATTTTCTATTCTATTTTTATCAATAACCCAAGAGTATCTGACAGACTAGGACAGCCCCTTCCCCTAGGATAATTGAACAATTTAATAGAACCAAATAAGAGAACTGGGGACTTCCACAGAGCATCAGTCCTGCTTTAGTCGACAAAGCAATTGCAAAAGCTGTCCCCTCATTTGGCTGAAAACATTCTAAGAGCATGTTCCCTTTCCCCAGTATGCTCTTCTCCTCTATTTGCCAGCCACCTCCCTTTTCTCCTCCCCATTCTACATCCCTAGAACTGTGCTTCATTTCAGCTATGGAAATTTCCATCTCTCTACAGTAAAATGCAAGGATTTTGCTAGTACAGGGAATCATAAGACTGCAACAGTACATATGTTTTTATCTGAAAACAGGAATTGCCTGCCATTTCCCTCCCCCACTTCTAGAAAAAGGGGGATAAAAAGGTAGAAAAGAAATGGTTATGTTATAGTTATTCATTTTCTTTTGATCTAAGTGATATATCACTTTTCCTATTAGGATTTAATTTGGTTTAGCATGAAGAGATCAGCAAGAGGGTTCTGTTTTAATTAGACAGGTACTAAACAGTTTGATAGTAATTTGAATACTGACAAGCTGGAGTGCTCACTGGTCCATGAACAGAAACGGTATTACAGTGTTCAACCTGCTTGAAGATAAAAAGTCACTTAAATATTTTACATGTAAGGGAAAAATAGAAGAGAAAGATATGCCAACTGGTGAGATGAAACATGGGCAACACGATACCAAGGTTGACCTGTAATCCACCTGCAAAACTTGTTAGCTACCTATCTGTACTTTCTGCTCCTTAGCAGGAAGCCCAATTTAGAAACATTTACTGCAGGTAGGGGTGTAAAGTTAGAACAACACAAAACCTGGAAAACCGTCTCTCATAAATAAGACTTTGGAGCAATCAGTGCAGATGCCAATGCCAAAGAAGAATGAATCATAAATGTGCCATTAAAGACAGCTGCATGCACAGGAAATGAGAAGTACACAAATGTTGAACTTGTGCAGGTAGGCTTGCTGCTCCTTACCACAGCGCAGCCTTTGTGTGCTCCTTCAGAGTGTCCATAGTTATTGCCTCTTCCCGCTCCACACAATTTTTTCCGCTGGAGCTTTCTACAGGCAACCTATTTATGACAGGAGGTTCTATCACCAACTCTTTTGCCTCAAACAGCAGGTGTACCAGCTTGCCAATGATTAATTCCTTAAAAAGAAGGCTACCTAGGAGCCTCTCTGGGTTGCAGGAGACTCATCTCTTCACTCATCTCTCTTTTATTGCTCCTACAGGAGCAACTTTTTCCTTCTCTGTCCTTCCTTAGGCAAGTCATGCTTCCAGGAGCAGTGTTTGCCATCAAGCAAAGGCTCTGTTTTGTTTAAGGTTTTTCTACTGCCGCTGTCCAAAGACTAGAATAAAGCAGCGCACTTATATTCTTACTGAGCCAAATAGAAATATACATACATATATATACATATACAGACCCACCTTTCATCTGTTGAAAAGCTGACATCTCCAGCTTCTGAATACATCGACATGAACCATTATAAATAGTATCAACTCAGATACGCTACTCTGCTTTGCACCCACCAATAAGGCACTAAACTGATCTGGAAGAGACTCTCTGAATCATTAAATATGTCTCTTGCAGTACAAGCTGTTATCTTTCCTGTTATCATTTCCATCAGAAGAGATTCACCATGTCACTAAAGCAATGAGATGGGTAATATTAAAGATCCAATAGCACCAGTGAAAGTACTAATGCAATATAAGAAGTATTGAGCTAATAAAAGATCTCCTCAAAAGATATAATAGCCCTGCCCGTTTAGTAGGCAGAAATGCTTACAAACAAGTGGTTCAAATAGTCTATCAGCCTGGTGCACTACCCAGATTCACAAACTCCCCTTTAGCATTTTAAAAGAATGACATAACTGCTGTCTTCAGGAGTAAGAGCTGGAATTTCAAAGCTGCCAGAGTCTTTTAATTTCTTTGGGTTATGAATGCTTAACTCCTGCAAATTTCTTTGAAAATCCTATTATAATATTCAAAACTGGGATTTGTTTGAAGATACTACATAGCAGTAGTGAGAGGCAGAACTGCCTAGTGACTGGAAGAGGATCATAGAGCGGTCACCACTATTCATTTCCATTCAGGACTCTCTGAATCACTGTGCGACCACAGGCAATATACAAGTGTGTTTCCTTAGCTCATACGCACCTAAAATAAATACATTTTTTTCTATTCCCTCAGAATTATACTGTAAAGCTTACTTAGTTACAATATGTGAGGTCGTGTTTTCCTCACATAATCACCTGGAGTTAAGCCAATCACTACTGCATCACTTAATAGTGCTCTAAACTGCTCAGCCTGTATAATAATGATTTCCTGCTAATTAAGGACACAGCTTCTAAAAACTTCAGTTTCCCAGACTTTGGATTTACCTACTGAAAAACACCAGAAACAATGTACTGTTAACTCTAGCTATTTCTCTCTCTCATTCTACCTCCTTAGTAAACTTTTTTTTATTGAAATGCATTTTGCTTTGAAGTTGATTTTTCTTTGCTATTTAGCACTGATGGTCTGCCCACTAAAACTTCTCCAACTGACCCCAGCTTTTTGTCCAGAGCACAAATATATTGTATTCAATGAAATCATAAAAAAAATATAAAGCCACAGAGAAAAGCAAACAAAAGCTTTGCTCAGGCTGGTAGTTACCAACTGCGCAAATGCAAGGTAGAGGGTATGTGCTGTTGTTTCTGCTGTCTTGTCCAGAGTTGCCGCAGATCTGTACTGCAAACATCTCCTAAAAAGCATCAGGGTTTCATGCTGGTTGCTGTGAGAACAGTCTTACAAGCTGGCATGCTTGTAAGTGAGACAGATATTTATTTTCTGACTTTAGTAATCTGGTGTTGGTCAGATATTAGAAAAATCACAGCAGTTCAGTTCATCAAATGAAGAGACAACAGTAATAGAATACAAGAAGGACATATGTAATAATATATTTAAATCCCAGTGAAGGTAGACAAGGATTGACTCACCTAGTTATATGTCAATCATTTTAACCTACATGTTTCCAAATACTTAATTTTTCAGCCCCAAGTTCCTCTCCTCTTGACTTTCCCATAAACATCCCTTCTTTTTCCAAGTTCTCTCCTCCTCCTTTTTAATTTTCCTGAATTATTCTTCCATCTCAACATAATCAGCTCTAGGTAAAAATCTCAGCTTCCCACTTTCTTCCTGTTCTCATCCCTTGAAAAATTTGTCTCTGCTTTTCTGACACTACCATTTCTATGTCCATTCTCACTTATAGGCCATTTCCCCTTCTCCTATTTTCCTGTCCTTTACAGTGTGGAAAGGTTTACCATGATGGAGAGCCACAGTTAAAAGAAAATCGTGATCCTTCAGCTCTCAGCATTGTCATACCCTGCCCTACTTACACCCAGTTTAGTTTACCATTTCTGCCAGTTTTTGCTTAGCTTTATCTCCAGGCCCACCTTTTCTTATGAAATATGCTTTGGGATCTAGAAATCTTTTCCAGCCTCTCCAGTTGCCTTTTCCTGTGAGGACCACTTGTCTTAGCACTGTCTGGAACAAAACTGTCAAACAGTAAAGCATAGGTAGCTGGGCAGTAATAACTACTCATACTTTTTGTTTTACATCACTGATTTTGGTGATTTAGAGCACTCAGTTAGGCTCATCTGCTATCTAACACTCTGTGTTATTTTATTCTCCTGCAACTGTCAGTCTGGAATTGGATGGCAAATACAAACTTCCGAACAGCTAAGCCCTTGCCTTTAAACGGAGTGCTTGAACTTATTCCCACTGTTTGCAATGCATTCTAAGATGATAATACATCTTCATCCTGCTTTCAGAAGGAAGTTGAAATTCAATGGAGTATAGGTTTCTAAGCACCTACCTCACTTTTGAAAACAGAATTTAGGAAGTTGGTTTTTTTAAAATATTACTCTCTTTGGATTAGGGATCCTATTTTTTCTGTCCTTGCTCATAATCAGATAGTAGGAAAGACCAATGACCACAATTGCACAGTCAATAATATCAACACTGCTCAATAGTATTTTGCACTCTGCAATAACTAAATGTACAAAATTAAAACTTCCAAACTCTGTTTTTAGATAGAGACCTGCCATACCTAAAGGTTTCTTTCTAGAAATAATAGATTACTGTTAGCTCCTGTGTGTCTTATATGTCACTGTGCCCCTGATTTTTCAGTGCTACGTAATAGCTCCTATTGCATTACCTGTGTGAACTTGGGTCATCCTCAAATGAGTCAATCCAAAGGTTTTCTAAATACTAAAATGACCGACAATTAGACATAACTGAAATCCTGTCTCTATGAGGCTTCCATCTAATGCTGTATTCCCTAGCCTTTGCCAGGGAACATGCCTATTTCACATGGAGATCCCATGCTTGTAGATCTTCTCAGAGCATAATCACAAAATCAAGCTACCTAGGACAACTGGGATAAACACTCTGCTGCTGAGCTGTAGGAAAGCCACCTTTGCATCTTCTATATAACTATATTTGCAGTTAATATAGATACTGAGATTCAGATCATCTGAGCCATGCTCAGTGCTGTCTTATCCGTTCTGCAGCTTGTGTGCTGAGGAAATGTGGGAGAGAAGGAGGACTTCCCTTGAATTTTCAAGGATGGTGAGATATGAGAGCCTAAGAAATGACTTGCTGGGACCCCCTGTGGTCCATGAAGCCCAGGACAGCAGCAGGAGTAGATGCTGTTTAGGGAGAGCGTGCCAGCTAGGCCACTACTGCCACCCACACTCCTTGCACTCTCCTGGCACCGCTAACTGCTGTATCAACAAGGTTAGAAGGAACTTACCAGACCATTTCCTTCTGCATATGTTTAAAGACCTGGTGCCCACGTGTTTGTCTAATCCCTTTTTGAATCTGCTAAACAAAAAGGCTGGCAAAGTTCCAGTAAGCAGCAGAAGAGGGTTCATGACAAAAAGCCCTAGACAGGGAAAAACACCTTATTCTGGTCTGAACCTAAGTGCCAAAGTAAGTTTGAGGGAAATGACGTAGGCTTGCCTCAAACCGATATCCTGTTGATTATTCCAGGTGTTCCATACTAATTTTGCTGTTTGGGGTGAGATAGTGATTAGAAGCTAGCTCCTATGTGATGTATGAAGATTTACAGACTAAGAAAAAAAAAGAAAAACGTGCAAAATAGCTTTCAGATGTAGCTGAAATATGAGTGTAAAAAAAAAAAAAAAAGGAAGAATGATAACAATTGCTTGTGGGAGAAAAAGCAAAATGAGTCATGCTTCATCCTATACATATTTTGATGTCTTCTACCTAGCAAAAAGAGAAGTATGAACCTGTGTGTGTCTGAAGAATGGATACACCCAGGAGAGAAAAGGTTACTTACATTTCAAATAGTGTTAACAGAAAAGGAATTCAGCAGTGGCAGCATGATACGAGACCTGTGTAAGTCTTGAAAAAAAAGCTGTAATATCACTTTGTCTTCTGAGTTAGAGCAATCATTGACACAGGGCAAAATCTTGGCTGACCTTGGAAAGCTCCAATTTAGTTAAAGCCATGATGGCACCCATTAAACTGCCCTTTCCTTTCCTGCTATTCTCCCAGCGCCTTCAGTCATCATAATTTTGCTCAGAATATTCTTCTTTCACCATACCTTTGCTTCTTTACTTCCTTTTTTACTTAACTCTGACTTTGAATTTCCTGACTATGCCATGCTCATTTTCAAAGAATCATGGATGAACAGAGCTGGAAGGGACCTTGCAGGATCATCTTGTTCCTTTTCTTGTCTCAAGTCAGGGTCTGCTCCTCCTGTATCATTCCTGATGTTTGTATAGCTTTTCTGTAAGAGACCAAATGATGGAGTTCCCACATCTCCAGCACACTCCCTCTGCTTTTATGTAGTTGCGTACAGTTGACATGCACCCCCAAATCCTTGTTTCATCTTAGAAGATAATTCATCTACTCTTCCTTTGCCAGTCACATTTCCTGGACCACTGATCTCTATCACTGTAGTCCTCTGGATTTTCTCCAGTCAGTCTACATCTTTCTTGAACCACACTACTTAAAAGCAAAAACAGCAATAAAGCTGAGGTGTTATGGATGCTAAATAAAGCAGGAAAATTTCATAGGTCACGTAGGCTTTACTCCTCTATGCATCCTACTATGACATTTGCCTTTTTCACAACAGCATAACAGTGTTGGCTTCTGTTTGGCTTATGCTGTACCGTGTATCCCAGATCCTGTTCTGTAGAACTTCTATCAAAGGCATTTGATTTCTCTCAAACTATGAATCCATTTTGATGGGAGCTATTTTTTAATTCTAATCCATTTCTCCAAAGTACTCTTAGTCTCCCCTAGCACCACGTCATCTGGGAATTTAATAAGCATGCTCTGTTTTGTCACCCAAATTGCAATTGAAATATTGAATAGTCCTGAACTCAGGATAGACTCCTGCAGAACACCTTCAATTCACCTTTTTATTTTGACAGCAAGCCCCTGATAATTCTCTGCATTCAGCTTTCTAATTGATGCTGTGCTCAATCTACAGTAATTTTACCAGTATTAGGTTTCCCTAGCTTACTTATCAAAATGTCACAAGCAAGAGTGTCAAAAGCCTAACAAAAGTGAAAATGTGACATCTGCTGTTTTTCGTTTGTCTACAGGATCTGATACCCTCTCACAAAAGGAAATTAGATTGGTTTGACATGATTTGTTCTTGACAAATCCATTGGTGTCTATTCATCTTATTAACTTCCCTGTGCTTACAACTTCATTGGTTACTGGTTCCAGAATTTTTCTGGGAGTTAGAGGAAAGACAACAAGGCCAAAATGCCCTAGCAATTTTATTCTTCCCATGCAAATACTGACACAGCACATGGCTGCCCCAAGACTTTGGTGTCTCATCCAGTTCTCAAAGACAAGCCAGTGACAGCCCTGAGACTACTTCATACATCCCAGGAAGAGGTTCATCAAGCCCAGCTGACTTTAAAAACATTTAGGTATTTTCTCACATGTTTTAGAAATAAAGGAAATACAGCAAGTGACCTTTACATTGAATTATTGATCATCAAATCGCAGTTTTTGCATGGAAGTGTTCACACGTCTGACCCAATCTGCAATCCCGAATTGGACTGCAAGCCTGAACCCAAAGGGTGGCAAGTGCTCACAAGTTCCATCATAATTAAGCCTGTTTAATTGACCCTGTTATGGCTCACTTTCTCAGCTCTCTTGTGACTTGAGAGATTACATTTTCCTATTTAATGTCTTTGAAAAACATGTGAGTGGTGTTTGTGGTGGTAGGTCAGCTCTTTCTTGACTGTGTGAAGAATCACAGACAACAGCCTAGTGTACTTGCACTGAGTTAATATTTCAGTGCCTCCAAGAAAAAAAAATAAAAACAAATAAACAAACAACCACCCCTTTTGTTCCCTGCCCTTCTTTTCAAGTATTGGTTGAATCACAAGACACTTGAAGTTAATAAAAACAGGGACAATAAAACCAGAGTAATACCAACAAACCAGTCATATGCTTCTTGCTTTTGTGGCCTCATCATGTGTTGCCTCCTGCAGCTAAATAAGATGCAGTTCTGTAGGTACTGGAGATCTTTCTGAGATACTGTGGTTATCAAAGGGGTTTTGCCGTGAGATTTGTGACCATTACCAGAACATACACGCTGGCCATTGTTGCTAGCTCTAGTCACACGGGAAAACCCCCGAGGCATTTTTCAACAGTTATTTTACTTCCAAGTTCTACTTTCATTTGGATGAAGGTCAATCAATGGATTAATTTCTGTTCCCTTAAACCCACTACCTTCAGCTAAGCGACGAAAGGCTAATCTCTTCTTGGAACAGACTCTTCTTTTCACCAGTACCATCAAATAACTAAACTATTTGGAAACTTGCTTCAAAACTTGCCTCACTAAAACAGAAAAAGTCATCATACCGTGATGTCATCCACCAAGCCTGGCTTGCCACCTGCATGCAAGGTGGGCACACTCCTCAACAGAGACACTTGCACCTATCCAAAGACAAGTATGTGATCCTGTACGGGGTTACCATCACATGGAATAGACACTACCTCCCTGTTCCTTCAGTAAAATTAGTGAGATTATTCAAGGTCCTAGTAATCCTCCAAACCAAAAGTACTTGGTAAACTTCAGAAGAAGAAATACTTATAGACAGCAAATGTGGTCCTCCATTACTGAATGGCCTGGTCAGCTTTTCTCCCCATGTGAAATACTACTAAAACCAGCTGTATACAGTTGTGCCTTATATAATGTGCTAGAAGTATCCCTCTGCAATTCCTAACCAGATCTTGCTGAATCTTTCCGATTAACAAGCTGAAAACACCTCCAATAAATGTGTCTGCTTTTCTGTCTCTTTTTCAGACAGAGGACAAAATTGAAAACAGTTTCTGCTTGGTAAAATATCCTCACAGACGCTGGGAAGAGACAGTAGTTTTGGAAAAACAGCACCAGGAAAACTGGAAGTCAAACTCCTCATTACTCTAATCCCCACAGTTTTCTCAGAAATATGATTCTTGATTTTCCTTTTCCTCTGTCTTTGATTCTTTCAAATATTTGGATGAAGATCTCATGTTGCAGCCAGAATGGCACCCCCTTTGCTTTCTGCCTTCCCCCGGATCAGCATAATTTTTTTTTTCTTTAAGAAATACAAAGCATTCTCGAGTTGCAGCTCTTGACGGGCAGCGATGCCGCATCTCTCTATCTCTGCATGTACACACAGCAAGAGCAGCAGCAGCTGCCACTGGTGCACAAACCTCCCCTCGGACTGACAACCTGTCTTAATGTTGAAAAACAGTTCAAGGTAGCACTTGAGACCAAACGTGCCATTTTCCTTGTCAAAATGAAAGCTGTAAATTTTAAGCCTAATGCTTAATGTATCCAGATATTGAACAGAGGGACTTTTATCCTCAGCTTAATGGTCTGTCTAAAATCATCAAAAAAGATTACTTAAAAATTCAAGGTCCTCAGAGGTCCCATAAAAATTGCGTGGAACATTTTTTCAGGTTTTTGGGGGGGTTAGAGGGTCCTTTCATTTCTTTTTTTTTTTTTTTCTTCCTTTTTTCCACATGCAATGGAAAAACACGTATAAAAAGATTTTAATCTCTCTTTTTTTTTTCTCCTTAACTTAAAAGACTTACAAACAAATCTGACTGTATTCAGGGAAACCAGACCTTTGGCTGGAGTAAATCATCCTAGCTTCACCAGTATGTGAGAAACAAAGATGATTTACACCACCAGCCGATCTTGCCCTAGCCGTTTCCTTTAAAAGCTGAACAGTGAAGTGAGATCTAATACTTCCAAGTACTCCTCAGAGACACGGATTCTAGAAATCATGTCTCACTCAACCTGTCTGCTTTGTGGGTTTTGTTTATTTTGCCAGCGATGGTTAGATGTCTAAGGATTTGAAGGTTCTGTTTATTTAGTTTTCAGATGTTAAATTTGGAGAATCAGCTGTATTTTCTTGCAGGGATTTTAGAAAGGGTTTGCACAAACCTACCCTCTGTTGCAATCTCAAGTGCAGAAGAATTACTGGCAAAGCATTCGGAGTTAGTGCAAACTTCCCCCTCTCCCCAAAACAACAAAGCGTCTCCCTTTTCCCAGCACTGCAGTACCTTCCAGTGCCCAGAGGTACCTGCTGAGGGCTAGAACTAGGATTCGCACCAGAAAAAGGCAAGCAGCATTCAGTAACAGTGCATTCAAAAACTTCAGTTCTAATACATATTTACCAAAACCTCCCATACACTAAAAATTTGCATAAATGTATACTGACAAATCTTTCCCCCTCACTGCTGTAGTGTGGCAGAACTGAAATACAAATGTATTTTGAAGCTATACAACTAAAAGCTTTTGAAGTGTGTCGACATCTGTCCATACCTACGAGCCACATTGTGTAGCCTTTATTCAAGCATTTGTCCGTTTGTCTGTAACTTGCAATAAAAAACATTATTAAAATAACAACTATACATGGATTATAGGCTGCATTTTGAAATGTTGGTAAACACAGTGTTTATATGTCAGACCTCAATGCTTCCAGAGAAGCTGTCAGTAGGAGTCAGCTTTACAAAAACTTTCTAATTGTTCCTTTATTTCTGTTCCCACCTTTTCGTTATACTTTCTTCAGGAAAAAATTGGTACATATTACTCGCATTGTGGCAGCTTCTCAGACCAAACACGTTCAGATTTAAGGCTGATATTGTATATCTGTAAATGGCAGTTCTGTGAATAAGTAGAAACCAAAAAATTCCTTGTTCATTTATGCTTTTGCAAAAAGCAAAAATACCAGGCAAGAACTGCTTCATCTGGTTTTCCACATGCAAACTGAAACCTTGCCACGATTTCAGAAAACAGGGACATAGTTCTCAAAGTTTAAGGTTATAATTCCTTTTATCAAGCATAGCAGTATGTGTACATGTAGCTTTAGTGAACTGATAAAACATACTTAGCTCCCTCTGTTCAACTCCATAAACTATTTCTTTTCCCAAATTCTGAACTATATCGATTTATATAATCTGGGGATCTGTCCCTGTCTCTACAAAATGGTGCTGCAAAACTTTACCAGGCTTACTTGCAAGATTTCTAGCACCTCCATTTTCTATTTTTGGACAGCAGTATCATGTAAGCAACCTGATTTTTGTTTTTAAAACAGTCTTTGTGTCTTTCCATGTCCAAACTGCTTGCACATTTGCTAGCTGTTCAACTCGCTAAGAAGAATTTGGTCTCATTTCAGGGCTAAATAAAGGGCAAAGGTTTGGAAATGTACTTGTTGGTGATTTGCTGGGGTGTTTTTTCCCCATAGGTAAATTTGTGTGATTGCTAGGTTAAATGATGGGTATTACATAAGAAAAAGTACGTTTTCCACAGCCTTGGCTCTACAGATAACACTATCCAAAATATACGAATTTGAGTTTAAAATTAATTGTAAATATTATAAATTTTGTGAGCTTTTCAAGAAAATACGAGAGTTTGTAGTTAATGTTCAGAAAGGAAAATAAACTTGTCTTTACAATAACTGTCTGTCTCCAGAGGGTGTGAAATATACTTTAATAATGCCAGATCTCCTATGCCGGGAAGCAAAACAAATCCAAGGAGGAGGCAGATGTGCTGCTCAGAAATCCCGCAGCAGCCCCAGCCATGTGTCATTCAAGACGAAGCATAAGGCAAAGAACAGTGTGGAATTGTTACTGTCTATTACCTGTGCCTTTCCCTTCGGTTCAGTTTAGCATTAAAAAAATCCCACAACACTATAATAAATACATTCAGTAATTGTTTGAATTGCTGCTGTGCATTCTGTCATAAATGGTTTATGGACAACCATCAATTCGTTCTGCTCATCACTCTAACAAGTTCAATGTACTATTCAGAGCAAAGGATGACTTTATTTAACAGCTTTTGGCAGGAAAATTTGTTGCGTGCCACAACTTTACAAAGAACATTAAAATCAACGACAATTTATAAACCAAAGACTTGGAATTATGCTTTGGATTCCCATAATTCATCAGAATAAAGCTGTCAGATACCTTTTATTATAAATTAATTGCATGTTGTCTAGAAGCTCGGCGGTAGCAGCTGTTTTGCCAGGTTAGGAGTGACATCTAGTGGGTAGTTGTACTTATTGCTACTGGTTTGATGTTTTCCCATAAATGCTCTCTCTGTATCATCTCCTGCTAGTAGAGAAAAAGTGGATTACACCGATATCACTTAGGTATTTTAATTATAAAGAAGAAGTTGTGATTTTGGCTAGTATGCTATTACTAATGTGATCCAGAAATTTGGACTGTGAGAGCATTTTTGCATACTCCTCTTGCCAGTCAGATATTTTTTGCTTACATATTGAATTTACTAATTTCTTAATGCACATTTTTGTATCTTTGTCAAGAATAGTGTAAAAAATGGCATGTCTCTCACATTATATTGAGTTTGGAAACACCTTTAAATGGTTTGAGATCCAGCCTTTAGACTGTCTCATTTTTAAGATTCTTTAATCTTTTGCATGTGCCCCTCCTCAGAAAACACACCTCTTGACTGTCAAGGATCCCCTTAAATTACCTACAGAGAAGTAAAAGGCATTATTGGATAATGCAGGATGATAGATTGGGGGGGGAGGGGCGGAAGGGGGGTGTTGTTTGTAGTGTGGGGGTTTTGTTTGGATTTTGTTTTGGCTTTTTAATACTCTGCAAGGCAGTTATTCTTGCTTTAATAAAAATGAAGGAGCAGTTTTTAATACGTTCTTGTTTTCACTTTTTTCCCTTCCCTTTATTTCCTGTGACTACAGAATAATATATAGAAGTTGTAAAGAATTTATCTATCTATTTCCAGCAGCTTCGTCGACTTACAGAAGTCCTGATGATGAAAAGAATACATGAAAAGATAATGTGTGAAAATGTTCTTTCTACTGTATAATGTCATGGGATACAGAGCTGATAATCTTCAACCATAAGAGCAAATGGGAGCAGATGCATATACAGTAGTAATCTTTACATACTCACACACTTATTTTTCTATGTATTCTGATCCTATTATATTCTTAAGAAGAAAAGCCTGTGTTTATTTCCTCACTGAGAAATAAAAAAAATAATAATAATAATCACTTGTGCGGCATTCTCAGGCTAGCACACTCCCTCGTGGCACACACAGCAATAACTGGGCACTAGATCAGTGCAGGCACTGAGGGGTGATAGCCAAGGGGGTACATGCCCAGTACCTATGGAGATCTGATGCAAAGCGTCGCATGCAACCTGCTGTCAACAGTGGCTGCCTCCTGTCATGGACAGCTTCAAAGTCATCTTTTCTTAATTTTGCTGCAAGTAATCTCTAGCTGTAACAGGGGTGTGCTATAAATGGGTTGGGGAGGCTCTCATTTCTATAAGGATGTGATCCCTGCTATTAAAAAGCATCTGCAAGTCTGGGCTAGCTACACACAGCTCCTGCCCACTCACAGTACTCTTATTTCTGCCTCTCCAGTTACTTATGCTGTTCCCAGTTTTGTGGGCTCTTAGCATCTCAAAGTCTTAACTCCTCAAATAACTCTTTCAGAAAGGGAAAATATTACTGTCCACCTGGGCAATGATGTGGGACTTGAGCCCCAGATCAGTTTGGAATTGCACGGTGGAGATGAACATGCATTTCTCTAAACCAGTGCTGCAGTCGTGAGAACATCTTCCTTCCTCTGGTAAGCTGTTGTTCATAGTAAGCCTCCCAGCCCACTTTACAGCTCAGCCAACCTTTGCAGAAACACCTGAAGCTTCACTCAGGGTCAATAGTTTGCCAGGGGACTGGGTTAGAGGAACTGCTTCCCTTGCTATCTATCAGTCCTTAGCTAGAAAGTTCAATCCAAAAACACCCAAGTAATAAACATCCTGCATAACTTCAGCCATCTAAAGATAGACATCAAGTCTGAACTACTTCTCAAGGATTCCTCTATTGTCAATGGGAAGGGATATGCATCTCCAAAAGCTGATTTATCTCACCTTTCTGAGATAAAACACTGTCTGGAGGTGCTTATCTCTTCCTATTAACTACAGAGGGAATCCAGTTGACCAGCTTAGACTGAATGCTAGAAAGCTGAACTTAAGTCAAGTAAAACTCACACATAGATATGGAGTTGCAAGAAAAATAAAGGTAGAAAGAGTGGGGTTTCCAAGTGGCCAGAAATCAGGCAGCTGCCTGATGGGCACTTTGCTGCCAGTCTGAGTTTTCATTTAAACTTCAAACCAGAATTTCTACAGCAGACTACAATGACCTTAAAAAAAAAATCAGTATTTTAATAACTGAAAATACACTGTCAAAAACTAAAGCATAATACATATCCCAGCCTCTTACGAGATCACTGGAGAAGCCTCTTAAAGGGAATCTTACACAAAAATAAGAGCTTTTAAAGTTTATCTCAATAGACTTTGAAATACTGCCTTTTCCTTCAATTTTGTAACAAACCCTACATGGGGGTGTTCATCCTGAAGCCCCAGCTCTTTTAGCATGCAGCACATCAAGAGTTTTGGGAGGGAATAGCGGAGGCTACAAGAAAACACAGACACACACTCCACCCTCCCACTCCATGATCAGAAAGTTAAATGGGAAGATGCTAAGCCCACTATGAATAACAACATTTCAAGTTCAAAGGGCAAATGAGGAAAACTCCATGCTTATAATTTTATAAAAACATCTCATGACTTGGAACAGTCATCTTACACCAGCACAGCTGATTTATGATTTTTCTCATGCAACATTCGGAAAACAGTTTTACAAGTCCCAGAGGCCCCTTACCAGGCAGAGGCATGGATTATAATTGCTAATGTTATACTACTCTTAAACAAGAGTCTATCTGCTCTAACCTCCAAGATTTGTTTACAGCTACTCACATGCTGCTGAAAATGATCCCCAGGAACAGCAACCCATCTACTTTGCAATGTTTTCATGAATGATTTTTGCAAGGCTTTAGCACATACCTGTCCTAAGAACTTTAGCTCTCTGTTGACGCCACTGATATTTCATAATTCATCATGTCCATCACTTGAGCACTAACTTCTAAAAACTGTATTTATCCTGATGATCAAGCTATCAGGACATCCTCTGGGCCTCCCTGAGGACCCGTACCACTAGTCTGGCAGAGTCAATGGGGGCCATTTGTGTTTAGGCAGATTGTGACACAGTTCTTTGCCTATGCCAATCTTTCTGAGTGAAAGCACAGGCTGGTGTGAGAGAGTCCTAGCCTTAATAATATGCAGTTAAAATCATAAACAGAGATACTAATAAAGATAAAAATGGGACAGAGTGGCGATAACTTGCCATAAAGAGGAAAGCAACTCATGGGATCAGCCTGTATCCCCAGTGTGAATATATGTCTGAGAAGGGCTGTCACAGCGTGGTTTTTAGCAATAGATTTAGCAGCACTGGGGAAAGATTTCCCCACTTGCCCCTGCTTTTGCCACTGCAGGGCACTGAGCTCTGTTGCACGGTGTGCCGTGCAGGGGACATCTTCCACAGAAGGAGAAATGGTCTCTTTGCAGCAGTCATCCCTACAAATCAAAGCTCTTAGAAGGATTCAAGGGGCCAAATTCAGGAGTAACGGGTACAGTGGAATAGATCATACTTCTTTTGAACTATGCAAATTAATATTAGGGTCTCTGCAAGGGACTGAAGAAGCTCTGAGGGAGCTGGAAGAAGGACTGCACTGCAATAACAACCTATACACCTATAACTTCAGTGTCAGTTTTCCCCCTGCCCACCCACACGCACTCCTCTTTTCTGGCCCATTACAATAAAACTACAAGGCTCTTTCCTTTGGTTTGTTTTTAAACCACTTTCATGATCCATGCATCAGATCTAACTGATCACTTTGGTTTGATAGGTCAGCTGTGTAGTAAAATTAGAAAATTACACAAAGAGAATAACCTGTAATCAGCTAGAGCACAGCTGCAGGAATCTGTACTGTATCCATCACTGGCTCATGCTACTTTTGCCTTCTTCATTTTCAACTTGAAAAGATTTGCATTGTTTCCAAATCTTAATTTCAGCCCAAGATTCATACTTATCCTAGAAAGCTTTTAATAGCTTATTTTCTCTGGCCTTCTGAACGACGTGTGTAGCCCCACAACTCACCCCTGGTTCACCACAGCTAAAAGCATCTCAGTGAGTCACATATGCAAGTCTTACATGGGGCTGAACCGCATGTTTGGTTTGGTGTGGCAAAGCACCCAGACAGTAAAGTAAGCAGAAGAAAATACTTCATTATTCTGCAGGGTGCATTACCATGAGTGCTACTGAGGTGCAGATGTTAAAACCAGTATGAGTAAGTAAAGTCTTGTGGTTTATGTCATCCATCACTCACAAGCAAGGAAGAAGAGATGCAGTTTGTTCTGGGCAAGACTATGTAACAATTGTCTCTTTAGGAGTTTCTGGAATTGCTGCTGAAATGCCTAGTTCTTGCCCTGCCCTGGCAGCACCCCAGAACAAATGGACTGCTGGTCAGAACCAAGTATGAATGTTCCTACTTTCCTAAATACTCACCTAAAAGCTTAGCTGAGCGTGTTCTTGACATCAGCTTTCTTCTAGAAATCAACGCAGGAATACTGCAAACCTTCATTTCTTATAAGACTGGGATTTTCTGTTCTTATGGTTCAAGTAGAGCTAGAATTCTTGTATCACAAAAAGTTGCTGTGTAGTGATAAGGGACAAGCTAAAGAACTCTTTAAAAGCGCACATACACACACCATAATCCCAACTCATTCAGTGGCTAGGTGTCTTATTTTAAAAATTACTTGAAGGAGGAGGTGAGATGTCCCTTATTTTTTGAAAGCTGGACTAGAGATACCTGAAACTTCTGTTTGAAATGGAGGAGAGTATGCTACCATCAACAGCAGCCGATACAAAACCTAAGCAGTGACAGACTCTGGAAAGCACATCAGTTGTTGAAATTCAGGGAAACTAAGAAATAAAAAAAAAAAAAATTAAAAAAAATGTAAAGCCACATTCCCTAAAACCTGGTTTACATCCACATTTGCTTCCAAGTCCCTGTGTATTAAGCAGGTCATAAAAGCATGCTGGGAAGCTGTTTAAATTCCTCAGATGAGAAGTGCCAAAAGCTTTCTCCAAGCTCAGAACTAGAGCTAGTCAGAAAACAGGAAATGTTTTGCATAACATTTTCACAAGCCAGGGAGCTGAACATTATCCATTATTAAGACAGACATCAAACAACTTTGTTTTATTTTTTTACCCACGAGACAAGCAAATTTTATGTACAGAACCACACCTTTAGGCCGAGGCCAAAAGGGAAAAGCTAACTGCTAACTGCTAACTACAACTAGTTTCAGCTAAACTATCTTTCTTTCAGTCCACTCCAGTTCTATCCCTTGACAATGGATTTTTCCCCTGGGTCCCCAGGTACTCAGAAAACATGAGCTTCATCCCCTATTGTCGCCTAAAGAAAGCTGAAAAGGCACAAAGCCAGGGTTTGCAAAGCCTCACCCACAAGACTTTGCTCATTGCTTCTGGGCAACAGATCTTCCATCTTTATGGACTCTTCAGTCCTGATTTTCTAATACAATTTTACATTTAAAATACGTTACAGAAGGAATAGTGACAAAGATAACACACCAAGAACTTTTTTAAACTAAATACAGCACATGATGTTTGTTCTATTTCAGCTACTTACACTAAAGATAGGAAGAATTTCCAGCCCCAAAGACAGTCTCATCAAGAATGACAACAAGGGAATGCTACAAGTACCTCCCTGGAAACAACTGTCTTAATACACAGCAGCATTATACTTTTTAGTTATTCTGCCAGCTACGTGGAAGAAAAGGATTGGTTGCATAAGCACAAGTAAAAGCAGTGTTCAAGGTGAAGGCAAAAGTGAACCAACTTTAGCAAATAAAGCAGGGAACAGTAAACAAGGTGTTCACAGTTAGCTTTTAATCCTCATAATTTGAAGCCCTCATTGCAGAACTGGCACAAGTGTGTTCTGAGATGCATCCTGAAATATTTGAACATATAGTAAAACAGGTCCAAAATTCCTGCTTCCAGGAGCCTCTATGCAAAGAAGTATTAGTGAGCCAAGAGAAACCTTAAAAATTTCTTCTGTTTTTGTATTGGAACCCTTCAGCTAAAATCTGAAGGTGAAGCAACATGCAAAATCAAGAAGTGATTTGGAAAGCAAAACTAACAGCTAGAGGGCATATTAACCACCCTATGCACTGGCTTCAAGTGTACTGGAAGAGGTCTGAGTCCTGATTATGTAAGTGTTGAATAAACAAGAAAACATGTGTCCATTTCAAATAATCTGTGTTTAAAATTATTTTAAAGAACATAAGATAAATGTTTCAGTCCTGTAACAATGAAGTTCAGTAACAAAATATAGTGATTTCAAATTTAAGGAAACATAAAATTCCATTATTGGTGCACACTGTCTATACACATTGAAGTGAAGAATAAATAAGTATAGAAATCAGCTTTTATAGGACCCTGGGCAGCTTATAAATCTGAAGCCTTCTCCACAAAAAATGAAATCATGACAGTCCATCAGCAGCAAAACTGGCGGAAATGTGGGTATTCACCTGTTCAGAATCTGTGCTTGTCCTCTGCATTGTGGTGTTTCTCATAAATATTAAGTGTTTTAAAAAAACTAAGCACACATCAACACAGAATGCACTTTGAGCACAGTTTGAAAAAAGATAAGGGGTATGGCCTTATCTTGTAAAGTAAAATAGGAAAAAAGCAATAGCTAGCACATCTACATTACCATATGGGCTTGTGAGATATTAGTTACAAGAAGATAATTCAACCCCATAAACAGAGAAAAATAATTGTAGGAAAAGAAGCTGAACAACTGCAAACAGAAACAAAAAAGCAATGTTGACGCTGAGTGAGAATCATCAGTTAGCAGCAAGATATTATTTACCCAGGGGCAAAATCTCTTCATCTGATCAAGGATGCAAATATCGAAATCAGAAGTGGTGAAACAAGTTCAGATATAGAAAGATGTCTTTCTTCATTGTCCTTAGATGCCAGATCTGTGTCACACTGTCAGTGGGACAAGCACACAGGACAACTAAGATTACTTAGCTGGTAAAAGGACTTAGGTTTTTGACCTGCTACATTCAAATGCACACTGCTGCTCTTTAACATAACTGACAAGTAGAAAAAAATACTGTCTGTCCCTGGTGTGATATATGAGAAAGCATCTTCAGCAGAGAAGTTCGAATTTCCAAATTCTAGGCAGTACTTTAATAACTACAAAGTGAGAAAATTTAAACTACTTAGCACCACATGAGCTATCGTCACAAACTTGTAACAGTGGATATATAAGTCTCAAAGAAAATACTGTCAGACAAGTACACAGAAAGGTCAAAAATAAGTTTTAAAGAAGCCTCTGCAAAACTCCCATTGACCTCCCCAGAGTCAACATTAGCACTATAGTATGTTTTGCAGCTCCCTCTTTTGAGAAGATAAAAAAGGACATGTTCAATCATATTGTTCTTTAAGCTTCTCTGACAGAGTTAAGTGCAAGTATCCTCCCTGGCAATTGGGGGGCATGCCCATGAAGACAGGGTTTACATCATCCTTGATCACCCTCCCTCTCTCTTCCACCTCCAAGCACATTCACCTCCCTTCTTCCGAGCCAGCACTGCCCAGTACTTCCAGAGCTGCTGCTGCTGATAAATAGGGAACTAGGGTGCACGGTAGGCATGCAATTTGTATGTGAGCTCCTAGGTACAGCAGAACTGCAATAGGTAGCAGGTCAGACTAGGATGCAAAAATGGCCCACACAAAACTCCTGTTTATAGTCAGAAAATACTACCATTCCCAAAGAGGGTATTTGCCCAAAGACAGAACTGCTTCACTTACTATACAAAAAGTTAATAAATAAATAAATAAAATTACTATACATGAAATTCCCCTATTCCACTCAATAAAAATATTTTTTGCAAGATTTATGCATGACTTGTCCCTTCTGTCAGTTACACTTAAAATACCGTTCACTGAAGAGCACAATTGACAACCACTGACTTTATTATATGAGATGTTATACTGTTTAGTTATAAAGTATACATAGACCATTTAAAGCTAACTGTCCTAAGCTTCCCCATGATACATATAAAACATGACAATAGCTTTTCAAGTTAGAAAGTGTTCAGATGTTACTGAAAGAGGAAGTCACAGTCTGATCTCTTAAAAAATAAAAGTGCGGAGAAGGTATCTGATTATCTGCATAAATCCAGCATATTTTTCCAAGCTATGAAAGGATATAACTTTCCCTTTTCTTCTGAAGTCTTCTTTTTAAATAGCAACTTAAAGATTTTTGCATGTCCTTTCCTCTCCTGCTTTGTAAAAGAACGTAAGTAACCTAGGATTGCTGAGTTTAGAACATGTGAATTATAGAGGATCTTTAAGTCTTCACAGCAGCTGTTTTTCAAGCGCTGTTCTTAAATCACAAAAGATAGAATAAAATGAAAAAAGAAAATCAGAGCTCCAGGAAGAAAGTGTATTTGATCCTGCAGGATGCATTTCGGGAAAGCACTTCAGAATCTTCCTAATTAATTGGGATTATTCGCTTTTGCAAAAAGGCATCTGCCTAAACACTTAGCTAGACTAGGTTGGAGTCCTGGGGCTCTGTAATCCTGAGATCTTCCATTCCTGATGATCCTTATCTTGTAGGTAATACTGCTGCAACACTGTATCAGCAATATAGGAGGGTAAGATGATTTCTTTTATTATGAATACTGAAGTGAAACAGTTTTCATTCTCTCACACTCAGAAACACAAGAGTGTGGGTAGTGGTAAGAAGTGGTATCCAGCTATTAAGTCCAGAATCCATTGTAATGTGAGGGAGGACAAGGGACAGCTAAGCCCTCCCTCTGGCTCCGGGTTTCTTCTCAGGTGGGCAATCATGTGCACGCAGGATTTGCTCCTTTTTGTACCTTTCCAGATTTGAAAGTGATCAGTCTCCATCCTGTCCCACCTCTGCAAGTCACTTGGATTTGTTCACAGTTCTTTGTCCGCATGAATGTGCATCTGCAGGTATATATGGTGGAGCCTTAACCAGCTGCTGGCCTGCAAGCCACCAGTAGAGCCTTTCCCTGCTGTGCTTCCCTTCTGAGGCTCCCACACCCAGACATTGCCATCCCAACCTTAGCCTTTCAGTTACATTTCTCTGTACTACCTCAGACTTGGATTGCTGATGCAATGAAGAATAAATATCAGTCATCCCTCTCAACTATTTATTTTTCATCTGATGGATCCCACAACACTACGCTGCAAAGCAGGGGAGGCAGAAATGGAGAGAGAGAAATAAAATCCAGACTAACTAACCTTTATCTCAGACGGCAAAGCTGAGGCAGACCTGAGTGCCAGCACCCGGAGGCTGGAAGATGCCATAGTCTGATAGAAAATACCTGCTGCGTTGCCAGTAGCGGACTGGAGACATACAGCCACTATACCATAGCTACAGCAACAGGGAGCCCTCTCTAACCTGGATAAACCTTATTTACCTCAGCTGTATTTCTTTACCTGACAGTTCTGCTATTGGAATAAGCTACTCTTTCTTACCAAATTGAAAGAAGGAGCTTCCCTCCTATAAGGAAGCTTTGATAAGCTTGAATGTCCTGAATTTGCAGAACAGAAAACTATCAAAAGCATTTAAATGGATATTCACGACTGAAAGCAATAGCAGGTATAGACTTATAGCATACGTAGTCAAAGATCTCACTGTGTTGGACCTCAGCCTTCTTTCCTGTTTTCCTAAGTCCCAAGATTTTAGCTTTAGCACTTCATTTCTAGCTTGCGAGGGAGGATATGTAGAATGGGCTCCTTTCCCCATACAGTGAATATAGAGGAAAAGGAGGGGGTTTGACTGCTTGCTTTTCCTCTGTCCTATAAATGTAGTATGACATTTGTTGGTCTGTTATCATCAACAGCCAAAATCCCAGGAGTCTTGAAAGCAACTTGAGGAGCATTAGCATTGAGAACAGGTCAGGAGGGTTTCCTGGAGCACAGACTCAGAGAGTGCCGGCTGTTCTGTATGCATCTACATTTAGCCTTTTTGCTTGACTTGTGATCTCAAATTCTGAGAGCGGATACATAATAAACCAAAGCAGCTGGAGAAAGCTCTTCCTGGATTGTGCCCAAGTGGAGCAGTTGCATGAAGGATTTCAGCAGCTTCCAAGGAAGAAGTTCAAAGACATCAAGGCGTGTGACAACTCTGGCAAGCTGCTGCAGTCTCCTTAGTGGAAAATTATGTTGAATATGAACTGTCGGAAAAAGTGTCTCTTTCTCTTACATACAGAAGACAATACAATTTATACCAGTGAGTTTAATCATATGACTCCCACACCAAAGAAGCCAGCGCTTCCATGTAAGAGATCTTTATTTATCCCTTTTCTAGTTATAAAACCTACTCATTTATGTTTATAAAATATCGAGAATCCTTACACAAATTTGATGCAAGTAAGTGTAAACAGACATAACTCCACTGTAGTCAGGGTTACTAAACCAATGTGCAAATGCTCACTGGCTACAGAGCAAAAATATTTGCAGAAGCCCGCACTGGAAACTCTACAAACAGGATCAAGCTCTTCAGCAACACAGCTGGACAACAGATGAAATCTACTGACAGCAATACAATGACTGTGATTCACAGTGAGGTAACATAAATGCAGGATATGGCCCATATATTTTTGCATATATCATGAACAAAACAAATTCTTTGGCTATAAATCCAAGAGAAAGCTTTTAAACAGCAATGGGTCATAGGAAGCTTGCAGCACCACTGAATCAAGGAAGCCTGATCTTTTACAGATGCAAATCAAAAGTAGCTTTACTGGAAAGCACATAGCTCTGCTGGTGTTTAGGAGTTGAAGATCTGGCTCTCTAACTGGACAGCAATCTCAGCAGCATTCCTGGTGAGGAGAACAATGGAGGTAGGATTTACAAAAGAACTTTCACAGTGTTTTATGAACTTCTCCCAATCACCCTAAGGTAACCAAAGCCCTGGTTACATTTCCAATGATCTCTCATCTTTGAAGAAAAAAGGAAGATGTTGCCAAGCCTGACAAAAGTAAAAGTGTGTTTGCATATGTAAATGTATGCAAATTCCTGCCTGTTAATCAAGAACACTATTTCTTGACTTTTTAAATCACACCTCCAGCACCTGGCCTCCACTCTACTTGCTCTTTTCTAGAATCTCAACCCATCTTCTCCAGCAGGAGTGGCGTTCATTGGGAGAGCACCCCTCTCTCCCTTATTACAAATACTTTATCTGTACTGCCAGTAACAGCAGCTCTTATCTCTTAATGCAGATTTTGTTTCAAGGACATGGATCCTAAAATTGTGGGGAGGTGGGATGTGGAGGGTGTGGAATAAGTACCCTTTCGCCTGCATGCGTTTCAAGAGCTGCTAACAGTCTGTGGCACTATTCCTTCTCAGAGGAGGCTCCTCCTCAGAGCCTCTGAGCCAGCTCAGCTCTGCCCCCGCTTTCCTCTCTCTCCCACCCTGCAATCAATCCTTGCACACGGAAAGGCCAACGATGCGCCTGTTCTCCTGGGCAAAACTCCACCCTCTACTAATCATTCTCCCTGTTATGGTTAAATGTCAAAAGCATTTGCATTTTTTTTAGCCTGGTGGGCTTTTTCTTCCCCACCTATTCCTAAGCTAAACCATAACCACTGGAACTGAGGGAGATCAGGTTTCTTTAAAAGAACAAGACAACGTATTTTTACAGAAAATAGTGTGTGGAACAGAAAGACCGCCAGACAAAAAATTTCTGAACAAGCTCTTAAAATGTAAATCCAGAAGCTATGTTTGCATTACCTGCATAACAAACAAAGTATAATTCTAATATCAACTGGTCACAACCAAAAAAAAACCCCAAAAAAACCCACCAAATACAGAATATTGTTGTATAATGCTGGATTAATGGCTCATTCATACAATAATGTACTACATGTGTCTTAAAAAACTCCCAATGATGCAACTACATAAACCTATAAAAAGGTTGTTATGGGATTCCTTATTTAATAGAAATAATTAACCGCACTTTTTCAATTTTGTTCTTTAAAAGAATGTTTTACTAACTCAGGATTAAGACTATAAATATTCAGCCTGCCTGGTCGTTTCACCATCCTAGGACAATAACCATAATTAGAAGTACTAAGTTGTTTTCCTAGAGGTGTTCACCCACTATCACATTTTAGGTGCCTTAAGTAGTTACTGAATAAAACCAAAAACTCATTTGAAGTATACCATTGACAAACTACAGCATGAAATAATTAAAACCAGAGTATGTCATGCTTTGATCTCTAAAATACTAGAAAGATTATTAGTAACACCTACTGTTTAAGTAGCACTTCTTAACACAGACATGTCAAGGGACTTCATAAAAGCAGAAATCATCATTATATCCAACTTACAGATACAGAAACAGAGGCAATGTGAACGGGGCATGGGCCAAGGTGACACAGCATATTGGTAGCAAAATCATGGCTTGAAAACAAACAGGCAAGAGAAAAATTGGAAGACTTTAACCCTCATTGTTAGAGGGAGGATTGCAACAACACTGCAATGTTTCAGGTGCATGCATGGTACCATCACTGAATTGGTGCATGGTGTATTTTCTGCTTTACCATCTCTGCCACATAAATCTTGTGTTAAGGACCCAATTCTGAAAGACAACTTTTCAGACCTTATCACTCCAGATATATAGACAGCACAGGTACAGCAGCAGCACATTCTGGCTTACAGACCATTACAGGGCATTGCACACCCAAAAGTGCCTCCCAAGCAAATGAGACGTTGGCTGAATAAACCCAGCTCTAGCTGACTAGACTAAGCTGGTATGAGCTGGAAAAGCAAGCAGTAGATGAACTTTGTTATGTAAGCGACATTAACTTCATGCTTTTTGGATTACATCTGGGCCAAAGAAAAAGACTGATAGAAATCACAGACAAACCTTGTATATCATTAGGCATGGAGAAAGTGAGGGACTTCGAGCTGAGACTATATAATTAGCAAAGCCTTTGATAACTTATGCCAACAATCTATTACAGAAAGCAATAGATACCTAAGAAAGTAACCATGGAGCACAACGTAAACCATCCACGTGTCTCATGCTGAAAGCTGAGCCTGAAATGGACTCACTGCGTATAGGAATCTGGGCACTAGCAGGGACTCAACGCACACCACCGGAGCAAGGATCCTGCTCACCTCCATCTGTGATGCTGGTCTAAGATGGAAGGGACTCTGACCTGTATAAATTTGTGAAGTGACTGAGTCAAGGAATAAGTCTTGCAGGCTGGAAAAAAAAAAATAAATAAAAAAAATATATACAACCAGAAAAGAGAAAAAAATCAAATAACTTCAAATACAAAATTTTAGATCCTCACCAAGTGGTGGTTCTGTTCCTGCAGTCACCCCACCCAATTCCCTCTTACATGTTCATAGATGTGGCACTCTATTTGCTTATTAGAGTCTGAGTATCCCCATCTTAGTACCCGGGTGAAGCAGATTATTCCTACTTTATACAGAACAGACTTTTCCTTTTGTTAAAGAACATATTGAATGGAAAAGGAAAGTCACTTCATCATAGAGCTTTTAGTGTGTCCCATAAAATCTTTGGGCAAATTGATGAAGTACAGGCTACATAAACAGACAGTGAAGTGGACTGAAAGTTGGTCAAACTACTGGGCTCCGGGAGTCAGCAACTCAAAATCCAGATGGAGACCAGTTGCTAGGGCTGTGCCCAAGGGAGGTCACTACTCAAGCTAATATCATTTAACCTCCTCATTAATGACCTGGATGATAGGGCTCACTGCCTTCAGCAAGCTTGCAGTTGATACACAACTGGGAGGAGTTGTTGATAGACCAGATGATAGTGATGTCATTCAGAAAGACCTCAAGAAGCAAGAGACATGGGCAGAGAGGAATCCCATGAAGTACATAGGGAAATGCAAAGTCCTCCAACACCTAAGGAGAAATAACCCCATGCACCAGTACAGAGTAAGGACCAACAGTGTGGAAAGCAGATCTGCAGAAACAGGCTTGGGTTCCTGGTGGACAAATTTACCAGGAGACAGCAATGAGCGCACCTTTGCAAAAATTCCAACAGCATCCTGGGCTGCATTAAGCAGAATGTTGTTAGCAGATTGACGGAGGTGATCCTTCTCCCTCAGTTCAGAACCCAGATGTAAGGCCACATGTGGCCTTATATCTGGAGCACTGGTTCCAGTCCTGTTTCCCCTGTTCCAGACTATTGCCTCTGAAGGAAAGGTGGCTTGAAGGAATGGGTCTAATCAGTCTGTGCAAGTACCTGAAGAGTACAAGAAAACTGAGTCAGGAGTGAAGAAAACTGAGTCAGGCTTTTTGCAGTAGCAGTCAGTGAAAAAAGGCAAGAAGCAATGGGTGTGATGAAATACAGGAAATTCCATTTAAATATAAACAGATCTTTTGTTGTTGTTTTTCCAATATGAGCATAATCAAACACTGGAAGATGTTTCCAGAGGGAGATATTCAAAATCTGACTGGACGCAGTATCAAGCAACTTTATAGCTGGCTCTTCTTTGGCCATGGAGACTGGACTAGAAAAATCTTTGAGGTCCCTTCCAGCTTCAACCATTCTGTGATTTATGGTATTCCTAAATCTCACAGACATTTGATACTGTTTTCCCCACTGTTGCCTTCCCCCAGACTGGCAATAAGTTATTTGTTCCACATACACACAACCAGCTCCCTTTACCAGCAAGCTTCACCTTGACTTTAAAGAAAACCCAAGTTCAGCAGAACCTTGTTGCTCTCATGGGGGCTTTTGTTTCCTCTTCAGTTTCACAATAAATCCTCTTAATAGCAAATGTTGCAACAATGTTACTTGTTTAAATAAACACTCTTAATAGCAAGTGTTGCAACAACAGACCTTGCTTTGTTCTCTAAGAGAAGTAACTAAAGAGCTCAAATAACTCTCCTTTGTGGTTGAGAGTGCATTGGGCTCAGTTGCAGGGCTGGTTTTGGGAAGTGCCATCCAGACATTGAGGGTTAATTATCAGGTTTCTACATGGGTTGTGATGACAAGTGGCCTCCGCTCCCTTTTAAGAAGACTCTGCTTCTTAAACATATCAGTCAGATGGAATTATGGCAATGTCCCACTATTTACAGTGTCAATCCAGAATTTACAAGTGAATAATTAGCAGTGAACTTGCTATTTTGAAGGCAGGGGGTGGGGAGAACAGAACATTTCTCCTCTCAGAGAAATAAGGCACAGAAGTTCCAAAATAACATAGAGAAGACTCAGAAATAAACTTTTTTTTTTCTCCTCTTCTGCTAATTGGGAGAAAGCAACTCAAAACACCCATTCAGAGGGTGCAAATACCTCGTGGTGATGTTTTTAGCTAGAGCATGACAAAGTTCCTCTTTCTGTCTCCTCAACCTCTGTTTCCACCTCCTCAGGGGACAGGAGACCAGAGCTCTTCTCCCTTTCATTTCCCTTAAGCCATGACCCAATAGGAACTAGGGCAGCCAGAGCAGCAAGGCCTTTGGAAAAGAGGAAAAAATGCCATACCTTGTTTCTGTCTTCAGTTACTTAAGCTTGCCCAACAAAAATCAATCCAACAAGGATATGGGGCTTGTCTCACTCACTAAGTCCTGTTACATAACATAGGTCATACATGGTCTAAGAAAAATAAAAAACTGCTTTGCCGGCAACACAGCTTAATATCAGCATTAACCTCCAACAACTAGCTCACCATGAAGACCAGTATGGTCACATCAGCACGGTGTGCTTCCAGGTCCACACATCCATGCTAACAAGAATATATTTTTTCCAGGGCCTCAGCAAGCACCTCTTGGACTGCAGCTATCTCAGAGCATTTAAATGCTATGACCAGGCACAGCTACAGGTTGGGCAGAGAAGTGGTTCAGAGCAGCCCTGCAGAGAAGGACTTGGGGGTGCTGGTCGATGAGAAATTGAACATGAGCTGGCAGTGTGAATTCACAACCCAGAAACCAACAGTATCCTGGGCTGCATCAAAAGGAGCGTGGGCAGCAGGTCGAAGGAGGTGATACTGCCCCTCTACTCTGCTCTTGTGAGACCTCACTTGTATTAATGTGTGCAGTTCTGGTGTCCTCAACATAAGAAGGACATGGAGCTGTTGGAGCAAGTCCAGAGGAGGTCCATGAGGATGATCAGAGGGCTGGAGCACCTCCTGTATGAAGACAGGCTGAGAAAGTTGGGGCTGTTCAGCCTGGAGAAGAGAAGGCTGCGTGG
>JANHGB010064442.1:45971-77584 GCA_026283785.1 Coracopsis vasa | reverse complement strand
TGGGTTGCCCAGGGAAGTTGTGAATGCTCCATCCCTGGCAGTGTTCAAGGCCAGGTTGGACAGAGCCTTGGGTGACAGGGTTTAGTGTGACTTGACTCTTCCCCCCCACCCCCGAGGGAAGACTGCTTGTTAAAAATTTAGATACAAAACTTCTGTTGTGTAATTAAATTTTTTTCCATGTGGAAAGCAGGATGTCTAGGTCTTATACAGGGATTTTTGACAGTAAGAAATAAGTTGTGGTAGCATGCTAACTTTACACAAGCGTATTATCTTTCTGCCTTTCTACAGATTCACAGTTCCTTCTCGAGAGAGTGTAAGTGGAGTAAAAGGGAAGGGGCTGCCTGCAGTAGGGATTCTTCCTGTCTTTAGTTTTTAAGTTGTAGGTCTTGCTTCCCGTACTGTCATATCATCCACTGCTCAATTATCTGTCCTTTCATATGTTGTCCTGATGACTTGGAAAGGAGGGCCTAAAAATGATTGAAGGTTATCCTTTTCTCATATCCCACATCTTCAGCTTCAAGGACAGTTAGAAAAGCAATGGCCTAGAAAAATCAGGAAAACATAGATGGCAGAAGCAGCAAAGTCCTGATCAGAACATTTGTGCCAGAAAATGGAACAGACAGGTTTGGTCTACACAGGTGTTCTGTAATCTGCAAGATAGAGCAAGGGGCTACAGCTGTAAAGTGAAGAATGTCTAATGCAATATAACAGCCTTCTCACTTGCAAATTTTATTTTTAATGTCAGTTAATGCATTGTAAGTACCACGTATATACACTGCCTTGCGTAGTTGTCATCTGACCAGGACAGGTAGCTGAACGATATGTTTCATTAAGACAGCACGGTAACTGTGCAAATTCAGTCTTTCCTAGTATATGCTATACTGAGGATTTTTAATGAGTGGCACAAGAGAAATTCTCAAGGATTGCACACTGCTAGGTTTGGCTTGTACAGAAGGCCTGTGTGTCATGCATTTGTTTCATTTACTTATAAATGTCCTTTGTAAATGACATTTACAAATTTTATTACTTAAAATAAAGCTAGCAGGTTTTCCACTTGTTTTGGATGTAGGATTTTGCCACACTATCCTAGCAGTGATTTTGAAGACAGTAAAATGTCCTGCTGATTGTTATCCATTCTGCATTTATGGAAGTTTCTAAGAAATTTCTTCATAAGGCCTTAAGACACTGTCCAGTTAAAGACACACTATGGTGAAATATGAGTAATATTGTTATGCAGAGAAGTTCTAGTCTTGAGCTGGACCAGCTAAGGACTAGATGTGAAAAAAAACACACAAGTGTTCTAGTTTTGAGTCAGTAAAAATCCAATATACTATTTTTTTCAGCTTTTAGACTAAATCTTGGTTGCTTTTGAACAGGATGCATTATCATAAAATCATAGAACATCTCAAATTGGAAGGGACCCATAGGGACCATTAAGTCCATTAATTGTATGGAGTGCATCATGTAGTGGGAACAGTTAGAAATCATGCAGCGTACTTAGCTGTCAGGTTGGCTGGTGTGTAATACAGTTGAACCACGAAGAGTACTGTTGTCTTTGCCTAGCAGGCCTTTATGTAAAAAGGTAGCTAATGATTTTTATTCTAGGTACAGTTTGAAGCTTCCTAATTATAGCAAAAATTTCTATAAATAGGAAGAAAGGAAGAGCATTGGAAGTTTGTCAGCTCCTGTAACCATAAGGATTGTTTTCCCCTGTCTTCCCTTTAGTCATCTTAAGTGAAGAAAGTCTCCTGCCTTTATAAAGCAGTCTTCCCCCTAGAAACTCTGCTGCAGTTTCTCATCTTTCACATCTTACATGGTGTGTATATTCTGTTTTTTAATTGATCTCACAACAGGTGTTTCCTTTGCATTACATTCGCTGCACATTCTTGGCTTCACAGGCTCTTTTCCCTACTTTGTGGAAGCTGAAAATAACCAGTAAACCAGACATGTCCAGTCCCATTGGGCAGGAAATATTCATGTGTTCCTTATTTATTTCTATTTATAGGTGTAACATTACCTATGGGGTCCCAGTTTATTCTCCACAGATAAATCTAGGTCTGTGAGCCACTTGCACTCAGTTCACTGCTTACTTAGGAGACTTCTGTATTATTTCATACAGTTGTCATACATGAGCACTGTACCTCTGCTAAACCAGAAGTTAGCTGTGAAAACAACTAGTATAACGTATTCTGCAGGTAAAATAATATCTCTGTTAAACATTAACTTGTAATATTCATTAGTATAGTAGTGGAAAGGTGCTGTTAGTTTGAGACATGAGTTTCCAGGGCTATCATAGTTTTAGAAAAGGAGTTGGGACTGGATGAGAGCAATTTAAACTTTTGGGGCATGTTGTTCCCTCATGTCTCTCTGGTTCTGAAAGTATTCAGTTATATTACTGGGATTGTCACTGTTAAGGCTTTTCTGCTGTAATGCAAAACAAATCACAAAAAATTGCAGGGCCTTGCTCCTTAAAGTGTCCTGGTAAAGTTAATTATTGGTTTCTTGGAGAAAAGGCCAAATAAGTCTTGCATTTTGAAACCTGTGTTACTTTAGCAAACCACAGAATTTGTTTCTGTTAGGCAGTTACTTTCATTTGGTCAGTACAATGCATGTGAATAGTGGCTTGTTCTGATGGGCGCATTCCTTTTCCAACAGGGATTTTATTGCAGGATAAGAAGAGTAGCTCAGTCTTGAGGTCCCTAGAGTAAAATGAACTACTACTTTCATTAGGAGTTGAGCATTCTAAAAGGTAGCAGTACTCCTCCTTTGCATCTCTCTGCATGTTACCCTCTTCTTTGTGCTAGCATCAGTATTCAGGAAGGTTGATAGGTTAAGATGCGCATCTGACTGAAAACTAATCTTTTTTTCCTTTCCTAAGGTTAGTTTTCAGCTAAATGAGTTCCTGCAGCCTGTTTGCATAGCTACATGAATAATGTTAATAGCGCTATGGAGCTGGTGAGAATGTAAAGCTTAGGGAACACTCTTTTTGGTGGCAGCAAGGACTTAAATCAATTGAATGTATTCATGTACTAATGTGATTATTTGTGGTAATTACCCTGCAAATAATTAACAATTTTTTGATGATGTATCCTCCTGCCTGAATTGTTTGGAAGAACTGCAGAATGTCTGAAAACAGGAGATGCTATGGTAAGGCTGGTATCTTGGAGCAGCTAATGGCCTCAGAGCACTGGCGCAGTTGCTGTCCTACTGTGTTACATTCAGTTTATGTCCAAACTATAAATATACTCATAGTGAACTGGATATTTATGAATAACTCAGAATTTATAATTTGCTCTAAATCATGTTTCATCTACCTGAGAAAAGTGCTGGCTCCGTCATGTTGTGAATGTGAAGAAGGTAGGCGGTATTTTGGGTGCCTGGCTGAACTCGGCAATCTCATTCAAGAGAGTTTTCGGGAAGCTTGGTTCACGCATGGTGGCCTACATAGCTTTACCATATTTCACTGGCAGTTTCCATCTGTTACATCTACTGGATGTGGGCCCAGAGCAAGTATACTTGAAAGAGTAAAATTAATAAGAGACTGCAAATTTTAGATAGCTGTGTATACAAGTTTGGACTCGGTGTTGTCAAATCTGCATAATCTGCAATCGTTGCTGACCTATTAAACAACTTTAATGTGGGTTTCTGCTAGTGGAATACTACTGAAGTAAAATTGTGCATAATTTTTAACCCATGTTTAGCCTTCTCCAATCAGTGCTAAGGTTATGAAACTTGCTGGGTTAAGTTTTTTAATGCCTGCCTGGGCAATTTTTCCACTCATATTATTCTACAATTAAAAAAAAAAAGACTTGGTCCTTCACTGTACTGAGCTTTATAATGGATAAATGTGATCTAAAAAATATTATTTTTGCAGTTGTGATGTATCTTAAGAACTCTCGCTTCATGACCTTGTTCCAGCACTTCAAACAGTTGCACTCTAGGAGCTTCCCTGCTCTTGAGACAGTGTGCAGTAATTTAAAATAATCTAATTTTGCAGTTAGAATGATGAGTATAACTGTAAATGGCTGAACAGCAGTACTAGGCTTTTATCATTTGGAGGGGAAATAATGGTAGCTTTGTGTGTTTAGTTTTATTTTGTCAGCCAAGAGAAACTGGTCAGGGTGCAAGTTCTTCATATAATCCTCAAAGCTCTGTTTCTAACTGTGGAAAAAGACCATTGAACACACACATTCAAAACCAAACCAAAACAACCCCAAAACAGACCAGCAACCAAACAACAACAGAAAAGCAAACCAAACAAACAACCATCCCACCCTCCCCAAAAACCATTGCAGAACAACCAGAAAAAACTCCCAGAATTTAGATACAGTGTCAAGGCCCTGAAGAATGTCAGAAACTAAACTGGAATCAAGACGGGAATGACTGTCATAGATTAAATTCCTTCTTACTCTTAACATTCAGAGAGTAAATCCAGTAAGCTAGAATGTAAGCATGCAGAAAACTGTATTTTTAAATGGTCCACGTCTGGTAACTCAAGCTCTTCAGAATATAGCTGCATGCTTTTTTTTTTTGCTTCCTTTTTCTCCCCTATTCAGGTTGGAAAGATGTTCACTGAATACATTTATCAGTGTTCAGTGGCTTGATCCCTGCTGACCCTTCTCTACACTGAAATGTGTTAATAGTTGGGACTTTCACCTGAGAAATCTCCTAGTATTTATACATAAAGCACAGAATTTGTGTGAAGCGGGTTGCGTAGAGGTGACCTTGAGACTTTAACCGCTTCATTTTACAACCTTAATGTGCCTTCAGCCTAGAATTTCCTAATTTGAGAATTTTATTTTGTATGGTTCATCATAAAATAGCAGGGAGTGTTCAGGAAAGGCTTTGTTCCTTACAGTGTACCTTAACCGGTTATGCAAAACTGGGTAGAGATGTGTTTTTACACCAAGGTTTTTTGTGTAAACCTTGTGTTTACACCAAGTTTTTTACTTTGTGGACTGGCTCAGGTTACAGAGTTAACTCTGTGGTTTCAAGTTTGTGTCAGGTGTGATAAATGATAGCTTTCTTTTTAGTCAGTCTTCTCTGATGATATCCAGGTGTTGCTGGAACTCCAGTCTGTAGCCTTCACAATTGTCATGTCTAATAAAGTGTTAGTGTGTTACTGCTTTCCATCAGATATAAAAAGAGCCAAATTTTTAGTGACGTCTAATAACTTTTATTAGACCGACAGATGTACTTGGGGAAGAAAGGAAAAGCTTGTGGGCATACTTGTATCTCTTGTTTATATTAATAGACTGTCTTGAGCAAAACCATGTTAGTACTATGGCTCCATGTCAACTGGATAAATCTCACCTGCTGATTTAGCAGGGGGCTGGTACCTTTTAAAATTAGAGCTCACCAGCCTACATTCAAAAAGCCACAGACACTGGTCGTGTCATTTAAGGTTATCTGAATCTCTGCTAGGAAAGGGATGAGGTTAGAAATGAGTGTATTTGCCTGTTCTGGTCTAGGCTGTCCAAATCCCCAGATGTACCTAGTTCCCTCCAGTGTCATCTTATTTTGTTCTGTGAGCCAGCCTTTCTTGGTTAATCTGTAATTTCTGGTTGGGCCGCATGTGCTGTTGGGGCGCATGTTCTAACCTGCAGTTCTGATGTATTTACACCTCTTGCCTGTGTCTCCTTTTTATTGTAACCAGATAGTGCCATTTTTTGAATTAGCTGATTTTTGAATTTGGACAAGAAATAGCAAAGGGGATACTTCAGCCTAATGTCTATAGATTTTGTTTTGTTTGTTTGCTTTTTCAATTCTAGTCTTAATCTTGTAAGGTAGAGAGTCTTCTGAATGCCCCTCTGCTGCTTGATTTTTCAGGCGTTAAGGAGTACTCTTCTGCACAGTATTCCTCGATGAGCATCTATCAGCAATTGTTCTTATTCAATCCTTCCTTTACTTGATTATTGCGGTGCTGTTGGTTATGAGCAATTTTTGAAGGCTAACCTGAATTTTTTTATTTCAGATGTGTTTAGTAGTGTTTCTTATTAGGCATATGATAGACTTTTACCTTATGGTCTGGCACAGCTTTTAGCTTTGTGTTATGGGTGCTGTTCAGAATGCTGAATATGGCGATTTGTATTCTTACAACCCTGGTGTCTGTCTTGAGGTTGTCTCTTCTTGCCCCACCCTTCTCAATATGAAGGTACTGGCCTGAGTCACTCGAGCTTGTTGAGGCTTGAGCTGGTGGAGTAAACTCATCTGTGAAAGGGGAGATTCTGTGTTAATGCTTTTAATGCACAGCTAGGAATTTAGCTGCAAGTTTATAGGCAGTGTGGTTGGCTTACTTTTCAAAGTATGGCCTCCTGTTTTCACACAGTACTATAAGGTATATAGTATAAGTTGTCTGTTTGTGTGTGTGTTTTAAAGTGTTTCTAAGTGTTTTCCAGGCTTGTTTCAGGCAGGATGTACCAGTCATCCACTGAAATGTAGGCAGCTGTTGCTATATGTGGTGTAACTTTCCAGGTCAGCAAAGTATTATTTGCGTGTTCACTGACTTGCATTTTCTCGTTCTTGTTAACAGACTCAATGCTTTTGTTTAAATCGAGTTCATCTTGGTTTTAGGTAGAGTGAAGACTTCTGAGGTTGACTGGTTGGGAGTACTTGAAATCAGTCATCTTTTTAATGAAAAAGTATTTTCAGCAGTTCATAAAACACATGCAGTATAATTATCCAGGACCTTGCAGGACAAAATCACTCACTGGTTGTCTCCCCCTCCCCCTCCCGTTTTTTTTTTTTTTTTTTTTTTCCCCAGTAGAAATGTATGGAGTACTTTTTCTAAGTAAATAAACCAAGAAATACTCTTGCTTGGTAGATCCATTAAATTCCCGTGTTCAAACATTGTATTCTGAAACATGGGCTCTTTTTTTTTTTTTTTTTTTTTTTTTTTTTTATTTGGCAAAAATTTCTTGAGAAGGAAGTAACTTTTATTATAAAGGCAGACTCATTTCAACACATTGGTTCTACTTGTTTAGGGTGTGTTTGCTATCTGCAAACATAGAATTTCTGAGCAAAGCCAAAAATGTAAAATGAAAGAGTGTTAGATATTTCTGTGGGCATCATAAATTAAGCTAACATGGAGATTGCTTAATTTCTGAATGACAACTTCCATTAAGGTTTTAGTATGTTTTAACAGATACAATTCAGATCCACTCTTTTAACTTACTTTGACTTGCTGTGTAGAAAAGTGTTCTTGCAATGACAAAACAGCAAAATTTTTTTGGGGCAGGTGGGGAGAGCAAACCTGAGAGTGCATGAGAGAGATCACCAGGCTGATGATCCCCAGTGTTGTGAACAGCCGCTGCTGTTTGAGTCAGCAGACAGAATTTGAGCAGAGAGGATTCAAATACAGGAATAAGGATGGTGCTGATATGTGTAATAAGATTTTGCTAGCACATACACCATCATTTCCTGTCTGGGTATAATAAGGGAATAATTATTTTCCGTTATTACTAAAGCCTTGATATTTTTATAAAACGGCACACAGTAGTATCTTAGCACAGCAGTAGAACTGCTGTTTATAATTGAACTGTAGCTGTCAAAACAAATGCCAAAGAACTTGAATCTGGGAAATTCCAGTACATGCTTGACCTAAAGGAGTAATTTACTGTTCATTCAGATAAATGTCTGTGGCATAGTTTATCACATGCACATTTTGCAAATAGGTGTCTGCAACATGTTACCCACATATCACAGTACGCTGTGTTGCTGTCTCTTAATGACTTTTTAGTTGCCTGTGGCTGCAAACATTATTGCTGCACTATAATCCCTAGGCCAATAGTCTCATCTCATGGTTTGCTTGTGGTGTTTTCTTCTACTTGCGGACTTAGCACACTTTTTCTTATAATAGATGTGGATGTGGTTTGATTTGGTCTGTGATTTCACAGACAAAGGTTCTAGTCATAGTTATGCCCAAAATCAGTGTGTGCAGTTTGATGGTATCACGAGTCAGACCAAATGATACTACTGATCAGTCTCGAGGGCTAAGATGGAGAAACACTGATGTCTCCTGAATGATGCGAGATTTGAACTTGAGGGCACCTAACTACCAGATCAATGCACCCTTCGTGAATTACAAAGTACTGCAGCGGGGAAAGAACATTTGCTTTCTGGAAGGCTTGATTTGATAGTGTGATGGAAAATGAACTGTGATTGGGCTGAGACGTGAAACTTTGAGCGAAATTGCATCCTCTGCCATTTCCTTTGAAACCAGAGTTTAGTAACTGCACCATGTATGCTGCTCTTATTATGCCAGTCAAAACTCCAGAAGTCAAACTAGACATCTGTTAAATGAGCTATGAAAAAGTACATGAGGCTTGGAGGAGGTCAGAGGCTGTTGTAGCGGGGGAGCCAGTGTGCACATGCAAACTTAATCCACCCAGAGTGTTTTGTCCCTAGCAAAGTGAAATGCAAAGGTATACTTTTCCCCTTTTCCTCTTAATTCTGTGATCTGCTATCCTAAATTTTATACTTTTGAAAAATAGCACACAAAGCTTTACTAGCTAGCTGGAAGAAGATTTAATTTCACCTGTTTGGTATTGCTGACCAAACAATGAAGTAGTTCTGTTCTGTATTACCTAAAATAAGAGGGATAATGCATCCTAGCTTCGGTATGTTTTGGATGAAAATACCACATCATTCTAAAAGGACGTTGCCAAGATGAAGTTTCTTGGAGTCTTAGCAAAATTGTCTCTGCCCTTATCCTTTTGTTAGTATATATGCAAGTATATGGACTTTTTACATGGAGTAATAAAAGGCAGAACCAAACAGCTGTGGGAACAACTAATCCAAATTGGACCCATGTTCCCACTGAAAGTAATAATGTGGCTGCTCACAGGAACTGTCCTCGTGGCTTGTTTCCCTAAGATCCCTGGAGATGAGTGATGTGGGTGGAGTGCACAGGACATGAAGTAAAAATATTATGAGATAAACCTGTCAAAAAATGAATCTAATCTCTCGAGGAAGACAGCGGTTATCGTATAGCCATGGGCTACTCATTAACCCAGGGTTCCTAAAACAAATATTGTTCTAGAGTGACAGCCACCTACTAATATGAAACTGTTAATTACTTTTAAATCTCATTTTGGGTTTGCTTCTTTGCACCATTTTTCTAGTTTAGTAGTAAAATGACAATGTATCACAGCAGGCACTGACTCAGACCTCCAAAGAATGACTTCTTCAATATGCTCATTACAAAATCAAATCCAGAAGAACTTCAGATTAACTAAGTTTCAATAAATACTTGTTCTGCTTCATCATGTGAAAAAGCAACAGCAAGTTCAAAAATGGGAGGAGAATAAGGCAAAAGTGGGTTTAAAGACAACTGACTTGCCAGCATGCTTTTAGAATAAAGGACAATGTTGGCATCTTGCGTAGCAGTAGAAGGCTAGAATACTAATACATAGGAGAATTTTTGTATGCAACTCATAGTTGAGCTATGTGTTTTAAGTTGTATGATTCACTAAGGTGTAAATAATTCAGTTCTGTAAAAATTAACTGTGTTAGCAAGAATACTAGCTAGGATAATACTGATTCATGCATAAAAGCCGACCAGTCAGAGCCAGGAAGAAGTTTCTCCTGTGGTGTTGGGCAATTAGCTGCATTTCCAGAGATCTGTGGAGTCTTCTGAATCACTTCAGGGTTGGTCATTGTCAGAAAAGGAATATTAGGCTTGGTAGGCTGTTGTTTTGCATGATGCATGGTTCTGTGATACAAAGGTAGATATCGAGACCACATTTACATAACAGGACGGTAAAGCTTAATCTTTTCTTCTGTTCACAGATACCTCCCCTTTCAGCATACAGGAAGTTGAAATGCTTCATAAAAATCTGACTGTTATAGAGGGACAAAAATATAGCTCCCTTCTAAAATAACTTTTGTAACATTAATTCCCAATATCTGTTTCTTCTTGCAAAAGTACTAACTGTATTAGTTGGTGATTTGACTTGAAGTCTGGAAAACTTCAAGAAGTACTACTGGAACACTTTTTCTTTTAAGTCAGGGCTATTTGTGCATTTGCACTTCCATTATGTGTCTTACAGAAAGATTAAGAAATTGATATCTTTTCTTCCTTGTTTTACATTAATACTTTTTGGACTAAGGTCAACTTTTCAGATTTGTTACTAAGTCAGCTGTCTTATTATCATATTTCATTATTGTATTTGTTTTGAGGTCCTGAATTACAGCATGTGGTTCTTAAGCATGATGAAGTCACTGGTTTTCTGGTATTTACTGTTCCCTGTTGTTGAAATGACACCTTTGGTACTGTGACTGTCTTTCGACTTACCATTAATGGTTGTAATAACTTTTAATGATATTGATAATATCATTATCAATGAGGGGAAAAGAACTGGTTCTGGAAGATTTGAAATTCTGTGGAATTAAAGTATCCCAGGATGTTAAAACCAAATCATGATGGTGTGCTTCCTTTATTATTAATATCCTAAAGGTGAAAATAGACCAGCTTTTTTTTACATATATATATATATGTATATATATATGTTTGTGGTGGTGTTTTTTTTTTTTTTTTTTTTTAGTTTCTTCCCCAGAAAGAAATTTGGGAACAAGACCACATGGTTATGTATATGAGTTGTATTATTGATCTACTGTTGCTTTTCTAATCTGTATTGCTTATGTTTTTATTATAGCTCTTTCTCAAAGACAAATATCTGCTTGAATCCTGGATGTGGTTTTGGGGATGCCAGATGGTACATTGGCCTTGGTCTTCTTGAACCTGAAGTGCTTCCTGAACGATTTGAATACTTAAAATTTGCATACTCCTCTTGGCTGTTCTGAGCTGAAGCTCCTGAAGTTTTATTAAATTTTGTCACAGTCTGAAGGGTTTCAGTCTATTGGTAATACTTCGGATTTTTTTTTTTGTTTGGTTTGTTTTGGTTTTTGTTTTTTAAAGAGTTCTAATATAATGTTAATGTTTAAGCACAGTTCACTAATTATAATCCTGCAGTAGGAATTACTTTAGCAACTGGAAATATGAAACAAAAAGATCACGGATTGAAGGTGCTTTCTCTAAATGTAGTTGGCACTTAACATTATGTAAGTGCTAAAGTGAATTTTCTCTCCCCCAAAATACTAATGGTGAGGATCCTTGATAGAACAGAATGATTACTTTTTTTTTGTCTCATTAGGCGAGTGCTTTCCTTGTTGGTGCTTTTATTTTGTTTGCTTGCGTATGCACAAGAGAGATTTTAGCATGTAATAATCTTAGCATCTAAATAATCTTTGCATTTTTAAAGTGTTATGGTTAGTAACATGCTAAGTTAATAATCCTAGCTTTATTTTTTTCTGTAGTGTAAGTACGGGAGTAAAGTCTTAATCAGGAGATGTATAAATAGTATCTAAGTATGAAGGTGAAGAAAATACAGTTCTGCGGAGGCACTGCAAGAAGTAATATATAACCAAGCCAGTTCAAACAGCTGATCAGTTGAAATGCTACCTCTGATTTGTTGGTATCATGCTGAGAATAAATCAGGTTTGTGTAGTGACTGGAAATGACCTTTTTATATTCTTTGTAACTGTTCTCACTTTAGGACTTTGAAAAACCGCTGGTCTTCTCTGGCTTCATTCTCTGTAGTAGGTTTTAAATCAAACTGTTGCAACAACATTGTGTGCTTATTATTGTCCATGTAGATTTTATGAGAATTTTTAATTGTGTAGTGCTCAACATTTGGGTCTTGTACCTCAGCTCTTCCTGGTGAGATTGTTTCCTTAAAAATACAGTAGAACTTGACTCATTAAGGTACTGCATTCTCCAGAATCTCTTGGTGAATATTAACTGGGTTATCATCTAAATGATGATCTCATCATATGCTAACGGAGCAAATGAGGCTGTAGCAGCTGTTATGAAAAGTTGCACAGATTTTAAGTGCTATGTTGTTTTTGTCCTTTTTCCTATAGAAGGTGTGCCTTTTACCAAAACAAGTAAATAAATAAGTTGCTAATAAATTCTTTGGTGAATTTTGAAAATAGTACTCATATGAGAGTGGAAAGGAAATTAAGAAAAGTTAAAAATGCAGTTCCTGCTTCCTCAGATGCACTGTGGCTGCAGCATGCTTATAATCTCCATGATAGACACATCTTGTAGACAAAAAAAAGCTGTCTGGATTTTTAGCATGGCTGTGTTAAAACAGGAGATTCCCTTTTTATAGTGGAGAACTATTGCTTTCTATTGCTCTGGTTTCTCCCTCCAGTATGTTTACTGAGGAGAGCGTTCGTCATGCTATGCCTTGCAATGTGAAAAACAGAGCTGAAGTGTGCATCAGCTAGGAATGATGCATGAACTATGAATGTTTCTATAGAGCGATTATCTTTAGAAAAGCCCAACAAGTAATGATGTTGGAATTCTATGCTGATCCATGTTAGACTACAGCTGTGAGTGTTGTCAGTGTTTTGGGTGCTACAGTAAATAAATTCGTGTTTAAAAATTGAAATGATTGTCCATATACCACAGTAGCCTTTGCTTGTTATAATTCTAATTCTCAGTTCTGTACTGATGAGATATTTTTACCCAGTATCTGACAAGTGAATACAAATTTCCTTTGTGAGTGTCATTGTCATAGCTTCTTTGTCATAGCCTGAAATTATGAGAACAAAAGAAAGCTAGAAACCCTAGTGAGAATGTTAGAGAGGGATTAACAGAGCCTTGTAGCTATGGAGTTAAGCTGGGCTTCTGTTTTCACTGCCAATGACATCTTGATTTATGCATACTGGAGATGTTTTTAAACACAGAAGCAATAGGAAATAAGACAGTTTGCTTCTAGCCTGTGTTTCCTGCAGGGCTTCTTGGCTTTGCCTTCCTGTTAGACAAGAGCATTCAGAGCATAATCTTGGTGTTTTGTCCTCTTATTTCTGTTTGTTTGTTTTGCTGGTTATGTAAAACTCTGGGCTTGAACCTGTTCTCCCCTTGCCCATGTCTTCCTTGAAGACGTAAGTTGGGAATGTGCATGCAAAAAATCTCTTGTGTGCATCCTGTTTTCAAATTGTGTTATTTCCTTCAGTCTTGTGCTCCTACTGAGAATGTGGCTTGAAGGAGGATGTCTTGTGCTTGTATCTGACAAAGTTGGTCAGTGCTAAAAATAGAAGCACGTATGTTCATAAATGGTTTTAAAGTTGAACAACTAGCAAGGTTGTTTTAACTAATGGATGGATTTATTGCTTTTTTAGCAATATTTTGTGATGATACAGGCATCTAAGTACTCTAAATTGTGGTCTATTTTATAACTTTTCTCAGGGTGCGTATTAAAAGAAAGTCGTTTGGTAGCAGTTTGAATATTCACAGTGTCATTATGGAGCAGTGTAACCGCAGATGAACTTGCACAAATACTGAAAGCAGCAGCCTGGAACAAGAATATAAACTTCTCTCTTCCTACTGTTTTATTTATTTCGAATGTACAGAATGCTGAGGTAAGCAAGCCTGCAAAGTTGAGACGGGTTGGCTGTAATGTAAGCGTTAACTACTGTGGAAACAAGTCGGCTTGTATTACCAAGCACTTCTGAGTGACCTGTTGCTGGCCACTTGCTAAAAAGTGACCGAATTTGCAATTCTTAAACAGCCTATTCCTGCCATGCTGAAATACTTTTGAGGATTTCAGCATATGCTCACTAGAAATACATTCATATGATTTCGCACCTGGGTTTAATACAAAAGCAAAATTATTCGCGAAAAGTAAGTATTACAAAAGGAAGAGCTTTTAGAATGCATCAAAAGAGTTTTACTAGGAAGATAACTGGTATTAACCTGTGGCTCTGTCTCAGTGTTCTTTGGTATTAAATTGCTAATGCAAGGTACTGATCAGGATCTTCCCATTCAGTGAAATCTTACTGCTTCATCATCTTTTTTAGGCTACTGTAGAAACAGTGTCTTAACCTAATGTAGTTACAGTGTTGATAAAAAGTAAAATATGCCTTCTTCTGTGTAAAAAAGCATATGAGCATAGAAGCTTTCTAGGTCCTTTGAGTGCTCTTATACAATAAGACTTTTTTTTTGCTATAGATACAGAGCATTTAACCATAATACTGCAGTAATATGGCTTCACAGGATTTTGTCATTCAATCCTTCCATGGTGTTTATGCCACTGATTTCTGATACTGTGCCTAGAGTTTGTACTGTATCACTTAGAAACTGTGGCATCTCTTGGTTTTAAGCTATGCCAAAATACAGATGAGAATTTTTTTATTCCAGCAATGTTTTAGGTTGGAGATACTGAATGAAATAGCATGGAGGTTTTTCTCTATTAGAATTCCTCCACGCTTTATCCTATTGAGAACATTTGCATCATTATACAGGAGAAATGGTGCTAATGTTTGTTTTTGGTTTTGTCATATAAGGAATAAATCTGGTTTGGAAAGTTCTTATGCCTAATTCCTATCTTTAAAGTCTTTGTTATGGTTCTAATTGGTAGGTATTAGCATATGCATCAAAATGCAGAATATGCAAGTACTATTTGGAAAATTAAATGCTGGGTTTAGGTCATAATTTTATATCATTTGGATTTATTCTGAACAAAACATTAGAACACTGAAGTATGAAAACTGTAAAATTACGGCATAAAATCAGCATCAGTAAAAATCTGTCTTATGCATGGCTTTTCCTCTCCTACTATCCAGGCAGCTGGGGAAAAAAAAAAGAGCAGTATAATAAATGTGTTGCTGCTCTTCATGACTGACACTGGAAAAGGTAAATGTGAAATTATTAATGTGGAACTGAAAATGTAAAAATGTTAAAGTGCTTTTACAGCATCAAGAAGGAGGAAATAGGATGGATCACTTTGAGGAGAAGAATTTTCCTCTTGAGGCAAAACAGACATGTATATGTTTTGCTAGTAATGGTGTGCCACCCAGCACAAATGTTGGTACCGCTCTGTAATAACCACAGCCATAGTGCTAGAAAAGCATGCCTGAGCCTCAGTGAGCTCTGACTACTTTGGGAGTTACGGCCAATCATTTCTACTGTGATCCTTCCTCTGTTTTTAAAAACTCCTTTTCTGGAGAAGGTGAGAAGAGAGGTATTTACTGCTGTCGAGCTTCTTAATTTTGTCAGAATTGGCATAAATACCTTGTTTGGTACCTTGTTCTGCTCACTACACACTGCATGTTTTGATTTTTTAAATTTTTTATTTATTTTTTTATTTCCTAATGCATATACTTCACTTTTTCTCCAGAAGGAGGTTTTGGAACAACTAGAGAATATGTAAAGGCAACTTTGAAGGCTTTTCTGTGGAGCTGAACTTTAAATGTGCAGATTTAAAAGGAGTAACAGGTCTTTATAAAAAGCACCACAGTATCCTACAACAAAAATCTTGGTATCACACAAAGACTATTTTATGCCATAGTCCCCTGAGCACTTCGGGCCAACTGGGCTGCCATGAGAAGTGCTCTTTTCACTACTCCAGCTATTTATTCCTCTCTCTTTGCCAGCTCAAGTGTTTGATGGATCTCTTTAGGAATTGGGTTCAGCTGCTAGTGATGCAGGTTAAAACTAATGGAAAGAAAACAGCATTTTGGTTTAACTAGGATCCAGTGCACTGTACTGCTGCATAAACAGCTGTGCATGGGAGAGGCACAGAGGGTAGATTGAGAGAACTGAAGTGATAGAGAAGGAGTAGCACTAACCCCAGTGATGGTAGCAACAGTTTGCTGGCTTAATATATTTGAGGAACTGTGACATTAGGTGCTGTGGTCTCTCTGGGAAACTTTTTATGTACTAGACAAGACTTCTTTTTCTATAAAATAGGCTAACATAATCCATTTTCAGTTAAGTAATGTATCCTCTGAGAAGTAAATAATTGTTCAAATGTATATAAAGTTGTTCTTGCTTGCTACAGCTGTGGAGCCAGCAATGTCGCTAGAGGTATGCTTCTGTTGGGAGGAAGAAAAGTAACTTCAAATTTGATTAATCAGTCAGGATGGTAAAGTCAGGCTGCCCTGATAAACAGCAGAGTAGAGGGGCCAAGGCAGTTGCAGAAACAAGCTGCATGTCAGCTTGCCAAGTATCCTCTTCAGTTGCTGCAGATCTCACGGGGGTTTGTGGTGATAGTTTGAACATACATGTGTGATTTATTTTTTTTTAAATGCTCATTGGGTTGATATGTTTTAACAGATGCTTTAGCACGCTTTCCATAACTGCAGCTTTTAGCTGAGATTTAGCCTCTCTAACTTGCCTATCATTGTTGGAAGAGTAGTTTGTTAATCATCTGATCTACTAAAATTAGACTCTTACTACAGCAAAGTGAATGCAAATCAAACTCATTCTGTATGGTTTCTTTTGCGTTCTGTCACCCTCTGTGGTAATAGCCAGCAAAAAGCTCAACTCTAAGTTATTTGTCTTTTTTGCTAGTTTTTGCTGCTGACATAATACTCCCTAACTGCAATGCTGTGTATGCTTGGGACAGGAACAGATTACCTTTGTGGGTAATCTTTTGGTGAATGACTGACTTTGATAAAACACATTGCCCATTGTTGGATGCAGCTATTATGCATGAAATTCCTGTTTATTGAATATGCTACTATAGAAGAATGATGATAAGTGTCTTCCCTCTCTTAGTGCCACAGATGGCAAACTTGTGCTGGTCAGGGGACCAAAAAGAGGTTAGGAAGTAGGATGCGCATCACATACTGTCTATTGCCACATGCTCCTGGCTAGATGTTTTGTGATGTGAAAATCCAGTGTGTAACTTACAAAACAAAAATGCACTTTAATGTGAAATGACATGAACTTTTCTACTAAAATAAACTATAACAGAATGTTCTCAATTCACTTTCTTTGCAAGTTGTACTTTGTGTGACTCACTGAAGATGACTGTAATTTTGTTCAACCTGAAGTTACCTAGCTGTTGTTCAGAGTACATTCATTCTTGTGACTTATTTCACTCTTAAAAGCTCTGATTTTGTGCACTTTTTCCAAGTAATATTTGTGCTTCCAGGATGCAAGGCACAGTGTGTCAATACACTTGTTATAGGACCAAGTATGCTGTGCTCAGGCAAAGTGCTTTGGAGGTCTCCAGTGTATTGTGAAATGCAGCCATGTAGGTTTATCGGGAGCAGCTGTTTTTGTTCTCTGGATGGATCCATCTGGGGCAGAGGGGGGAGAGAGAGTATGCTGGTAGCTTCTAGAGATTAGCTGGTGACAGTTTTGCTTGGGAAGCACACCAAGTTTTAGCAGAGCTAATGTAACAGATATAGGATGTGAAAAGGAATGGTGGAAAAAAACACAGGCTCTACTGGTCTTTTTGTGTCAAAAGAAGCCTTCAGGATTTGGTTATCTTCATGTGGGTCTAATTGCAGCTTTGATTAGATAACTGGCTGACACTTCCTACTTCAGTAAAGATCTGGCTGAGGTGTTACAGAAGACATTTGGACATACAAGGCCTAGATGAGGAGTCAGAGCAGCTGTGTCCTCGTGCAGGCGAGAGGGAGGCTGTCCGGTTTATTGGATCTTGTCAGATCATGGCAATGCATGCTTCTTAAATCCCTCGGGGTAGGGAGGGAATGTCAAAGAAGGGATGGCTTATTTTAGGTAAACTGATTTAGACAGCAGTCCATTTTCTTGTTCCTTTCTGCTGAGAAATGTGGCAAGATTTCATGAAGGGGTAACGTTCAGTCTTCATAGTGTTCATGTCTGGTGTCGTCGTATTTTGCGGGCAGAAGCTGTGGGGTAGGTATGAGTTGGGCAGAGGGCCTGCAGCAGTTTGATTAGTTTCTGTGCCTTTTGTTTAACTAGAGGGTGAGTGCTTGCTTTTAATGCTATTCCTACTCTCCTGATTCTCCTCTCATCTTTTTTTCCTAAGCTTATGCCAGTTAAGGATTGACAGCAAGCATTTGTTCAGTTATTGCTTCCTTTTTTATTAAAGGGTAACTGTGAAATCTCACTATAGTGAAAGAGCAATGAAAGATGTCTGGGTTTAATTCTTGGTTGTTGGAACCTCATATTTTTTGAGAAAGTGGTATAGGTTTTGTGGGATCTTCTCCATTCTTGTAGTCTATTAGAGAGTTAGTACTTGGCTTAAGTCTTCTATCAGTTTCTTAATATACAAAGCAAATGCTTTGCTCTCCAACTGAGCAGAAGGGACTTAATGCCTTTCAAACAAGTACCATATTTTGGTTGATTATCTTATGGAAGGAACAGCATTGCTCCTGCGTATCAGTGTAGTTCTGTGCTGTTTCTTGCTGTGCTTGGAGAACTTCTAGTTGCTACACAGGAATGGATTCTGTCTTCTGCAGCCTAGACCCTGCTACTAGAGCACTGGCTGATCTCAGAAGTGGGAGAATAATTGATTCATTTTGGGACCATAAAATAGACATAAAAGGCAAGTCAGCAAATACAAACTCTTCAGAGGAAAACATGCAATGATTGAAGTGCATGTCAGACATAGAACAACTCCATGTTTTAAATGAGTAAGAACCTGTCCTGTGCATATACTCTATATGGCTGTGATAGTCAACTTGGTGTCCAGAGTTTTGCAAGTGATACAGCTGAGTTCTTAATCTTGTGTTTTAAACATAATGGGTGCTTGCTTGAAAATGCTTTTAAGTAGCATTTTTTACTCCCTCAGAGCAGAACCATACAAAAAGGCTGATTTAGGTTGTGGGGCCACTGAGGAAAAGGAGAATGGTTTTTCCTGAACCAGTTTTTCCTATACCAGAATATTGCTGCTTGATTAGTTAGTCATCATTAGGAGACTGTGAGATGTTGCACCGACAATTACTGTCTGCACTGAGTGAGTGGGGGAAAAAACTTTGTTGGATGAAGGAGAGAGTTAATGGGGAGCAAAAAGATACAGGCATGCCTTTTAATGTTGGTAATAGTGATTGCCATTTGTAGAAAATAGTAATAAATAAATAGTCCCAGATACAGACATAAAACTGTAAACTTTTGGAAGGATTTGTAGATCACTAAGTGAAGAGGCTAATAGCACTTTGGTGATTCTTTAACAAAAACTTAATTAAAAAAATTGGAAGAAATATTTTTGAGTGATTTGTGTGGATTTGAGCACTCAGGAGAGATGTGTTGTATCCAGCTCTCACTTGTTTCCTAAAATCAAGGCTATAAAGTCCTGTAGTTTAATTGTAAACTTTACAGTTATTTTTCTTCTTCACAGTAGTGCACTCAGTGTAATTGGGAACATTTTACAATGGTAATGAACTTGGCAAGAGAAGAGCCCTTTGCCTGCTGCCAGAGTAAAGCAAATAAACAAATAAGGAAAACAAAAGATCATCCCTCCCTGTCCCCTCGGCGGGTTGCAGGAGCGGCTGGCACCACTGGCCATGCTGGCGGAAGGGTGGAATGTCCTGCCGTGCATTCCACGCAGATGGCCTGGACCCCAGCCACCCTAGCAGAGCAGAAAATACCATGCTCTCAGCCATGCCACTTGTGATTTAATTGGAACCGAAGCTAACTTTAAAAAGTAGTGCATCATCAATTTAAACTGTTTTTCTGTGTTTCTAAAAATTACACAACAGTTTTGGTCTCCTGTTGTTTGCTCAGGAGAACCTGAATGCTTCCCTCAAACAAATGTTAGTGGGACCTTCCTCTTAAGGATAACATTTTTTCCTTTTTTGGGGCATCTTGCAGCTAAGTCCCAGTATAACCATCTGAGGAGAGCAGAGTCATACCTGAAGAGAGTGGTTTTTCTGTAGTCACCTCTTCTGGTTCTCAGCAAAATGTTGGCCTTCTGCTTTCAAAAATGGTGAAATAATAATGTTTCCTGAGTAGCAGATACCAGTGCTGTTGCTCAGGAGTATTTGGGGCAGCTGTTTGTACTTCTAGATTCATTTATACATATATGATAGTGATGATCAATACTAACTCTTGATAAGACAAAAGTGTATGCATCTTGTAGGACTCTTTTTAGAAGCTTGCATTCTCAAGCTCTGAACTGGGGTCTGAGTACTTTATGTAATAAGATTGACTGTGGAAAAAATGTGCTGGTTCTTGCAAGACCAGGTACTCATCTGAGCTTATCTTGCATTTTGCTGTCTTTAGCACTGACTACAATAACAGCTTCTTATCGTTAATCAAATCTGCAGATAGCATGTAGCTTACGCATTTTTTGGTGAGTCACTGTTAAGGAAGCAAAACAGCATAACCTTAATTGAAGGATGTGATAATAATTCTTTTTAGTTATTTAGCAGGCAAAATCTGACACCGTTAAGGAAGTAGAACACCCTGTCATTAATTGAAGCATACGATAATGATGCTTTGTAGCTGTTTTGGAGGCAAAATCAGTGATTAGTGGCACCTATTGTTTTACAAGCTGGAGAAGGATGTTAGGAAGAACATGGAGAATTACTTCACTTAAGCCTATGGTGCAGTATTTACACTGAAATGCAAGTTGCTAGTTCAGTGCTTCCTGACATTTTGTAAAAAATTATTAATTGCAACAAAAGCTGGGGTATGGCTTCCACTTAAGGCTTTAATGACGGGGATGACAGTGCTGTTTAGAAAACTGAAGGTCAAGTAGCCTGTTTTCAGCAAAATATTTCAAGAATGCTATGCAAATCCATATATTAGAATAACAACGTACAAATCAGATCATCTTGCTAGCAGCTGATGGCAGTTTAAGGCCAATCCTACCCAGACAGCCATTGAAAGCCTTGTGAAACTGGAAGAACCCAGTGTGTGAGTACCTAGCATCTGCATGTTCCTGGTGCAAGAGTGCAGACGGTAAGGTGAGACTCTTTGATGTTTCTGGGCTTGCAAAATTGCTGAGGCCTGAAGGATTGGTTCATGTGCACAGCTGTGAAAGAATGAAACTGTAAGCTGGAGGTATTTTCTTGTGATGAAAATGGCCAGCAACTGCTGGATGAGTGTCTTTTGTTTCCCTACCAGAGTCTAATCCAAGTTTGAGTACCACAACATGGACCTGTTTGAAGCCTTTGTGTGGCACTGGAGTGTTTTTACGTGCAGGTGAGTGCATTGTAGTTACTGCTGCATTTTTTTCACACTGAAAGTAAAAATACAAAAAACAAACCCAGCTCCAGGACCCAGCAGTATGTGTTAAGATCTGGTGTGTTACTTTTCCAGTGTTTGTACTTCAACCTGCAGCTCTTAAATTCTTACTGATAACATTTTAAGAACCTTCACAAGACTAGCTGTTGTACAGATCAGCTTGCCTTGCTTTTATGTAAACATGGTTTAATTGTTCAGGTTTCATGCATTGTCATAGCCAACATTAGCAAGGCCTCTAATTTACTATGATGTAGTTTTTCCTCAGTTTAATGTTGTTTTCAATGAACAAATTACATGCAGTGCCAGATACATGTGACTGGGCTATCTGATGAAGTACTATCTTATTCATTTTTTTCCTTCTTTTTTTCATATTTCATAATGTCTGTTTTAAAATGTCCGAGGGCAATTACCAAGGCCAAATCAATGCTGGATGATTATAAGAGAAATGTACTGCCTGGAGCTGCTTATTCTAATATCACCTTCCTGCTAACTACAATTAGAGGAAAAAATTACATTAGTCATTTGAAAAGGACAACAATTCCTGTTTTAACAAGCAATGTAGCTTTTTTTTTTCCCCCCACTGTTCTCCGCATCTCTTTGCCTGCTTGGTCAAGCTCAAGAGAGAAACCTGGAAGTACACTGTGCATTGTGTTGTGAATTGCTGTTTCTTCACTAGCCAGCGTTCTTCACCAGGATTTATAGTTACGATGCTGTGATTTCTGTTAAGCAATGAATTTTAGGTTCTGTTTAGTTTAGCTGTTCTTGATGATGAATCAGTTTATTAGTTGCCCAAGTTGCTTGTAGGAACATCTGTGTACCTACACCACCAAGGCTGTCCAGGAGACACTGTTCTCTGAGCAGTCCTCTTTGGGCAGGACTTGATGGTTGGTAGTCGTGGTAGTGAACAGCTTCAAACCGGGGTGACACCGGCAAAGCAGGTGAAGCTGCCTCCACCAGTGCAAGCTTCGTGCAGCAGGCCATGGAAGATCAGTGGTGTAGTGGGGCTGTCTAATACTTCAAGGGTATCCTCAAGAAGTAGAGATTCTTCAACTTTTTTGTGTGACAGTTAAACAAGGGTTAGCTGGTGTTTTTCAGCACAGACAAATCTTGCTTTTTAGGGTAAAAGAAGCAGAGAAAACATACTATCTATGAACACAAACATAATATGCACTGCAGCATATAGAAAAGAGCAGCATGGATATGAGGACATGATATTTAATTCAGTTAAAGGCTGGAAGGTGTTTGGCAACAAATGCATACACATATTTGGGAGAACATAAGCTACTCCAAAATATGCTACAGTTTTTAATAACGTCTTGCATAGTAAAGTTTACCACTTCATTTGCTTGGCAAACTAATGGTTTAAGTTAAGTTCTTGAAATAACTTGTCATGTGAATAAATGAAAGAGAAAGTATTTTCCTCAGGGTTTTCTCATAAAAATGTATAAAATAAGTAACAAAGTAACCCCAAATATGAAACGTTTGGGTTAGTATTTCTGAAAATACAAAGATGGGGTTTTTTTCCTCCACTCCTCCACCCCCACAGCCTCTCATGTCTGTTCTTCCAGTTCCTCATCCCCAGTAGCTATTTGGTTGCCTTTAGGTATTGTAATGCATCAGGGCCAGAGAGCACTATAAAAGGGAAATGGGGAGCATTGTTTGGTGCCAGAATGCTCTTTGACTGCAGGTAACTGGTGATTAGCAGAGTAAGAAACATGCAGACCAGGACTCCAGTAATTTGTGGCATCTCTGTTGTTGGGAAAATACTAAATGAGAAAAAGTAATTAAGTGTTTTGTAGGATATTGGATAGTATTTAAGTACTTTGTTCAGCATAACTAAAAAAAAAAACAGTAACAAAACATCAAATATCTGTGTTCCTTGAAGTTCTTGAATTCATGGTGGTAGAGCATGATTTGGATACAAAGCAGGTATTTCATAGGTGGTAGAAAATGCAGCCTGCATTTGGTTATGCTGATTTTGTACTATAGACTTATCACTGAGAAATGAATGTGAAAAGTTACCTGAATCTCCACCCTCACTGAATTACTGTAGAACCTTTTCTGGTGAGGATGATAAAATGCTTCTAAACTTGACCCTTGCAAGTAAGTTTCATTCTATTTCCAGTAAGAGGGAGGAAGAATATTGTGCTATGTACATGTTATTATAAATGTTTGCTAGGAAAATTTACTAAGCAATGTTAATGAACATTGAATAAAATACTCTTTTTAGAAGTGGAGTTGTTCTTGTGACTAATTGGATTTTTTTGCTGTGCTAGTTTAGGAATCTGACATCTAGATTTTTGTTTTGAATTTGGCCATTAGCATACTAGGTGACTTCAGACAGGTCTCTCCAGTTCTTTTGGTCTTTCACTTCCCATCTCTAAAATGGTTAAGACCAGGTAAGTCATTGAGATCTGCTGATAAAATTAATTTTAAGACTTGGATGTGGTTATATCATTGAAATATTTAGTCTGTATCCTATTAGCTGGTAAGAAGGCTGGAACATTGGTAGGTATGATAAATGTCTAGATAGGTAGAGGGGTAAATAAACTTTTATTTTCCCCAGGATAACTTTTGTATTAACACAGAATGTAGTACCAGAAAATGCAGCATACCTTCAATGTTAGGAAAGCAATGCCACCAGTAGGTTCAGGCTGTGGTTTAATTTCATACTGTGTCTTCCCTCCTCAGTGTAAGACTTGGCCACATAGGTTGTATTTCAGTTTCAGTGGGTCGGTGTGGATGTACTAGTCTAGATGAGCTTTGCTCTTACCTGTCCATGTTGGAGAAATTTTGTGGTGTTGGTTCTGCAGTGATTGCTAGCACAACACTGAAGTGATGACCAATAATCTACATTTACCATTGTAGCAGCACTGTTGTAGGCCTGAGGAAGGAGCAGAAGTCAGAAGAATAAGTTTTCGGCTGCTAGAAACAATTTTGCAAATAGCATCAAAAGTGTGTTTTAAAACTGGCTAGTCTCTATAGCTTTGTACTCTTCAGTCTAACAGGGAAATTTTTGTTCAGGTAATAGCCTCATTTGCAGAAGCAATATTGCACGCAGTAGTGAAGAATCCAAGCACTCTTGGATTACAGCTAAATGGAAGAATTAACAGCAAACCATTTGAAGAAACAAGCTGAAATTTCTTTGCTGTACAGATGTATTTATGTGGGTTTCTGGAAAATTATACTTATAAATGGAATCTTTTTCCTTAAATACCAAGAATCTGACTTTTTTTCCTAAGCCATGCTGTCAAAAATGCTTATATTTTGGTTAACTGGATAATAAGAACTGTACTGATGTAGCCTCTGAAATAACTGATAGTGAGAATGATGTTTTGAAATGCAGTGATATCAATTCAGTTTGCCTTGTTTATACATTTTAAAAAAGCAAGCAAGAATTGGCAATAGAGGTACTGTTGTATTTTGTTTTTAGGTTATCTGTGAAACATTACCAGGAATTTAAGATACATCTGGCATTATAATAAGCTTGAATGAGTTCTGGCAGCATTTACAGTTGACAATTCTACAGTGTTTTGAGTACTTCACTTTCCAGGGTAGATAAATCTCCTTGCACCACCTTTTCAGGGAAGCCTCTAAAAAAGGCAGTGGTGCAGGAGGTTTGTGAGAAGAGGCATCCTTCATCATCCCAGCTAGTATTTTGCCTAGAATATCTCCAGGCCCAAGTCAGAGGGAAGGAAATGTGATGCTCTTGGATCCTGTGGCTTCAGCTTATATTTCCGTCTATGCTGTTGCTCAGGCTTTGAGTTTCTCATTGTTGCCTTAGTGGTAGCATGGTAACTATGAACACATTTTACTAGTAATTTTCCTGCAGTGATCTGGGACATGCTTGTTTGACGAGTAACAGCAAACACTGTATTTAGTTTGTCAGTTGTATTTAGTTATCTTCAGAAAATCTAGTACCCTGGTTTTTCATTTAAAACACTTCCATCTTCACTATCAACTTTCAAATTGGGAATGCATCTGCCTGTAAGATAACACATGGTATAGTTTTATTGTACATGACTGAGGGTTTTAAAGGTCATTCCTCTCTGCTGTGAACTAATGCATCTTCACAAATACTTTTTTGCAGTCCCTGATAAGGCAATTCTTTGAAAGATTCCAGTATCTAAATAAGTGGTTTCCTTCGGAAAGGAAAGCAATTCCAGGCTGAGAACTTTCTTTAAGAGGAAGACCACCACTAATACCAAGGATCAGAAATATTCATTCATCTCTTCCTGACCTATAGATGAATTGTGCCTTGCTCTTTTTTTTTTTTTTTTTAATTAATTTTTTTATTATTTAAAGCCATTTTTCTGCTTGTCAAATAAGGAAAAAGAAAACCTGGTGTTTGAGGTGCATCTCATTAGACACTGAGAATTCTGTGATTAGAACCAAGACTTTCATGAAGGGGAAACTTCTCTTGCCTTTTGCTTTGCTGCTGCCCTGTCTTCAAGCTATGCAGGTTGACATATACGCAGGAGCTGTATAGCTTCTTAAGATTAGCAAATTATAAATGGTATTCCTCATTATGACCTTGGGAGGCGAATATTGTGTTTCCCAGACATACATAAAGAAGATGGAGAGTGCTGTGCTTTGCATCTCTTGGTGGCATATTTCCAAAAGAACATTGCGCAACTTCAAGCAAATCAAGAAGATACATGTTTACATGAAGGATGCTGCTGCTTCTATCACAAGCATAATTCTGGAAGTGTAATGAGAATGAGAGGAAGTGGAGGACTTCCTGCATTAGTTTTTGTGGCTGTGTGAAGGGGCTCTCTAAATTGCAGCTGTGTTGCACAACTGATAAAAGTAATGTTAGGCTTAGATAAGTCTCTTGATGTGAACTAATATACGTTGTCTTGCATGCAGTGTGGTTAAATGTCTGTTAACCTGGAAGTCAGCATAGCAGTAATAATCACTGAGTATTCTTCTTGTCTCTGTATTTTACCTGAAGTTTATTCCTTTCCCATGAAATATATTAGTGCTAGACTATGTCCTTAAAATACGAATCACCCCTTTGGGAAAAGCTTCCACAGTAAACAAAGTACTTAGCATGTGAGTAAAGGGGTATCTATAAGATGGGAGAAGGAAAAAGGTAAGGTGGAGGGTCTTTGGCGTAGTTGTCATATATCCCCTTTACAGATCTTAAGGCAAGAAATGGAAAAATACTAAATAGCAAAGGAGTAATTTTATGTGAGAAAAGCTCAGTATATACGTGGTGTGCTATGGGGAAGATAGTTACTTAAATTCCTTTCTGAAACATCTGGACTACTTTTATCAGATTTCTGAATTGTGTGGCAAGTAATGCTGTGCTGGATGAGACTACCTGGTTAATGATTATATTTGACTCCTGCACAATGGGTTTGTAAACTGGACTCCTGCACAATGGGCTTATAAACTGAATCAATTATGTTACTAAACATGTTTTATTGTCTTTTCTGGTGATTCCTGTTAAGTGTTAATCATGTTTTTCTGTTCAATGTTTTGTTTTGCAATATCTTTACAGTGGTTTTAGTGAGTGTTTTTTCTATTTACTCAACTTACACTGTTCGCTTCGTTTTCAACTTGTAAGTTTGCCTCTATGGCTTTTTTTATTAAGGTCTGGGACCTTGATGAACTTTATTGTAGGGCTGAAGGGTGATTTTGAGGCCAACATGCGAGACATTTATTTAAGGTGTGAGGAGAAATGAACACTATTTCTCTTCTGCCTTTGACCTTTGTGCTTTTATGTGGTGTGGTTTTGTACCCTGTATGTAGCAGGGGAAGTGCTTTGGAAAGTGTTTTTTTTTATATCTGTGGCTGAGAAGTATTACTGTGCCAGTCAGCTGCTCAGTGAGAGAGCTTTTCAGAAACAGTAAATGCTGGATTTAATTAGCTCAGCTTTGCTGTCTGACACTGAAGGCTGGTTTTGTTTTTTTTTTTTGTTTGAGTGGTCATAATGATCACTTAGATCATTTACAGAATCAAATATATTGTAGCCATGTTAGAAAAAATCCCAACAACATAGGTGAAAATGGCTTGTTGCTTCTGAGCATTTTTTTATCAGAGAAAACATCTTCTGAAAATTAACTTGATTTTCCTGTCATTGTACTCTACTGTGCTCTACTGCAGGTGTGGATATCCTGTATTAAATGATGTAAACTAGAACAGTACTGGTTCCCAGCAACCCAAATGGTGTGTGTTTGCCTCTGATAACTGCAGTATGTTTAACATCACATATTCAAAGATAACTGAGGAGTCCTCTACTTTCAATGAAGAATAAGATGGATTAGGTCATTCTCTGTTAAGGATATAATGCTGACATTGCCACTTAGCTAAACACAAAAGATTTTATGATGACATACTGATCTTGTGGTTTAGGTTACTGTGAAAAAGCAGAAAACTTTAAAAGCAGCAACCAAGGACAAGGGTTGCAGTCACACTATAAAGCTGATCGTTATGTAACGTTGGGATGAAAAGCAGCAGGGAGAAGCTGGATTTCCAGAGTCCAGCTGCTTCCTTGTGTGCAATGCTCTAGAGAATGCAGGAAATAATTAACATGAGTGTGCATTTAGAATAGTGCCTGCAATTTCCAAGTGTATAAACGGGCTGGATACTTCCTTTCATGTTCATTGAAGGCCACGTATGTGGGCTTCTTTTGGTACTTGTTGGTGTCTTTCCCAATAGCTTTACCCAGAGAATCAAAACATAGATTTCCTTTCCTTCAAGAGGTTCATTCAGGAGCTGACCTTTCCCCATCGGCTGTATCAGGTGAGAAGACTTAAGTTTGCTATCAGTTCTTCTGTTGCTGCTTTTAAGGTTTAGGTTACTTTGTGTAGGTGTGAAAGTTCAAAACATGCACTAGTCTGCCTGTACAACTGCATGTGTTGTAAGTATTTACTAGCACTAGGTGATGACAATGTTCTAGAATATGTCAGTCTTCTCAAGCTTCATAAGAAAATCTCAAAGGCCAAATAAGAATGTTTGCTAATTAAGGAGAAAAAATGTTTTCTTTCTGTACATTCATGTATCAGTAGTAAATTCAAAATTAATTATAATTTCTATTTATTGCATCAATATTACTTTCCAAGGAAGTGACTAAAACTACCATTTGGCATTTTCTCCACATAGTTTCCTTTAGGAACCCTGTTCTGATTGGCTGTTTTGAATTCTAGTGGTCAAGTTTTGTCACAGTATGAAAAACAAGGATTTGGGCCTTTTAACTGTTTAATCTCCATTGCTGGAATAGTGTTTGATTCATGTCTTTCTCCTTTCTTTTATAGTTGTGAGCTACAGACACCATAAGCATAACTGCACTTTGCATGAGATCTCTGGCAAGGAGTATCAGTCAGGATACTGGCAACAGAATTATTTAATGTCTTTGGTTACTAAATATATGAAAATGATGTAATATGTGAAAAGATATATCAGTGAAGCTCATGTAATCTGTCTCTGCAGTCCACGCTTCTAACCTGATTTAATTTTAAACATACAAAAGAGGCCTACATGTTTTAAAGGTCATGGTATGTGTATTTCTGTCAAAGTGGATCATTATGGGAAATTTATGCTTTTTTTTTTTTTTTTCCCATGCCTTTAGGCTCTTTGGGTTGTAATTTCTCTTAAAGGTGGAGGTTAATAAACTTGTTTTGTTCCATTATTGTAAGGTGAAACAGGCATAAATTTCTTGTGTTTCTGAGCTTTTTGACTAGATCTTGTACTCAGTTATCTGCTTGGACCACACTGCCTGTAATCATATCATTTACATGTAGTTCTCTGTATATAGCCTGGCAGCCTGAGTCCAGTTTTGCTAGTTTAACTATTCATGATAGAGAGGATATGCTGAAAAGTGGATTTAGAATGTGCTTCTACTGACAGGCAGGTCTTTCCTGTGCTTCCTTGGAGGGATCTTTGGAATTTAATGATTTTTTTATTCTGTAGGGTGACAAATCTAACTGAAGTTGTGGATTTAAAAAATTATATGTCTGTTCCTGCTAGCCCTTTCATGTGATTGATGCTTTTCTTACACTTGCAGACTAAGTGGTTCAGCAGGCATAATATCTCTCAGCCAAAGAAACTAAGCATATGGCATCTGAAGCGAAAGAGTGATAAAGCATGGTGAGGCTGCCAAGCAGAAAGATACTGCTATAGTGACAAAGCATGTGGCAGCACTCAGGGCTTTCAGAGGGATAATGTAGCTGCAACGCTCTTGATTTCTAAGGAAGAAATTGCTAGAAACATGATGCAGTATTATCTCAACAAGACGGACTTGGACTAGGCTAGGTGTGTCATTGCTTCTACTGCTGCCGGAACAATTTGGCTGCATTTAAAGTGCTATTTATAGCCTTGCCTCAAAAAAAAAAATAAAATTATGAAAGTTGCTTCTTTTCCTGGTTTCAATGTGTGCCTTCAGTTCAGTGGTAATGAAGTGCATGTTTCCATAGTGAAATGTGGTCTGTCTATTCCTTGAATGCAGTGGTTAGTGATGCAGGTAAACTAATCCAAGTAACCACATCTGATACTTGTGCACAAGCAATAGCTGAAGGAAGTTGGTGGGGGAGTAAAAACTGATAGTTCGAGTAGGCTTTTTCATAGGTTCATATGTGGGTCAGGGTGAGAGCATTGGCTTTGAAACTTGTATGTATTAGATGTCATTTTTAGTCTGAAGCTTTGATTTCATGAAGAGGAATTATCAAAGCTTAATTTAAACAAGGGATTTTCACATGCCAGTGATGATAAATACTTTTGCTTTGGCATGCCAGCTTTTTTTTAGGGTCTTCACTTTGTTGTTAATGAGCTTTTGGCCTCCTGTCCATACATAGTATTTTTATTATCAGAGATTTTGATCCTACTCCATGAACTATAAAAATTGAGAACACTGCCAGGTTTTAGAATAAAGACTGAGATTTTGGGTTTGTTTTTTTGTTTTTTTTAAAAAAAGACAGACTTGATAGTTTCCTCTTGAAGGCCACAGAGTGGAAAGTGAGCTAAATTGGCTCAGGTTATGTGCTGGGGTATATTTAATATCTTCTGTTGGTTTTAAAATAAATTTAATGTTTAGTTCTAATGTATCTGGGCTCTTTCTGAGTAACAGCCACCAACAGTGAAAATTACGCAGGACTTCATAAAGTATGTGAACCCTTTTCTTGCAGTAGAAGGCTGCCTGGATCTGCCTTGAACAACCTCGGATGTATTCAGTTATTTTCTCTCGAAGAAAGTCTGTCCTCCCCACAGAAGCAGGGAGTGAAAAGTCATTCAGAGTTGGAGCTAGTATAGCTTAGACAACAGGAAGAATAAAATATTCAGTGTTATTTAAAACAAGCATTCTAACACAAAGAGTTTAACATGCACTCTGAGAAATAGATGCGAGGGGTGCCGTGCAGGAGCAGATCAGACCCTCTTCTCCTTGCTAGTTGAGTAATCGCCCTTTAATTTTTGCGATATCATTGCTGAAAAGTAAAACCTCGTGGTAGCGTGTCTGACACAAGGGTCGTAGCCCCTTCGGGAAGGGGCCCTGTGGGCAGCGGGCTCCCTCTGCAGCCCGTTGGTGCCAGCGCTCCTCAGGAGGTCCAGGCACCGTGCGAGGTTGAGGTGTTTGGATGATTTTGAGGGAATGGAGTCTGCCTCCAGCTATGGAAACTGAAAGTTGCTGAAGCGTACACAATGTACTCTTAGCGGCTTTGAAAATCTTCTGGTGGCTGCTGCCAGCTGGGGGTTTGGGCTGAGATACAGGCTGTCCCAGCTCCCGGGCACTGGAAAGCTGACATGCTTCTGAAGTGATGTATTTCCTCTGTTTTGAGTGGCATGCACCCGTCTTTATTACAGGTTCAGAGACCCTGCATTCAACCAGTTCAAACTTTGTGCTCCTTGGTGTTGCAAACCAATGTATTGTTCAGCCAAATTATGTTGCTAGAAGTGCTGCATTTCCAGGTTTTGTACAGTATTTCAGTTCTTAAGTTATTCAGAGTTTTAGATTTTTATGAATGTCTGAATCTCGAAGTGGAGCAACTGATATCAAATAGAAACATAGCAAGGTTTACTCTGGAGAATGATGTGATTACTGATAGTAATCAATTGCTAATTATGGTATGTTTATTAATTCAAAGTATTTAAACAGTATGGATATATTTTCTTTAAATATCTTGTATCTTCTACACAGAAGAACATCTCATGACACTGTTATATGATTGGTGTACCGCAGATGACAGGCAAATTTTAAATTAATTATCTGGGGTAAATTTTTAACACCTCACTTTTTGTTCTTTTATTATTATTATTGTATTTGTTTATAAGCTCTTATGTTGCTAAAAACATGCGCTGTGCTTGCAGTGCTTTACTGCAGCAACTCTGATTTCTGGAGTCTCTATGTGCTGGCATGGTATTATGTAGTATGTACACTTTGAAACCTGCCTGACACCTTTGTTGCCCTCATGGTGAAAAAGCAGAAGGAAGAAAAACAACAACCCAACCCTCCAAAAACTAATAAAAATCCACCATAAAACAGAACCCTGAATGTTGTAAAGGCTTACAGAGAAGAAGGAAAACCAAGGAAAAGTAAGGTACCCATATAAAGCAGAAAAATAGAATGCTCCTCTCCTCATCGGGGCAAACACCATTACTGTGGCTCTTTTGTTTCCCCACTAAATGTCTGTTAGAATGCAACTTC